>WSTX01008092.1:0-17798 GCA_019633405.1 Tulasnella sp. 408
CCGTTTTTCTCCCAGGGCAGCACAATCCATGCGATACCATTTTGGATATCCTCAACAAATCCAATTATCTTAATGATGTTAGGATTCGAAAGGTTGCTTAGAAGATGGGCTTCATGGGCTAACATCTGGGTATAGATCCATAAACGCCTTAGGAGATCCTGAGACAAAGAACGGGGAACGCAGAGCTCGGTTGTTCATACCGTCAGGACCGGTGTGTCGCCGGCATCATCATCGACCCTCATCTTTTTGACGGCGACATGTTGACTCTCGCCAGGGCTTCGCGTCGAGCATTCCACCGGTTCGAGTTTCGCTCGAACCACATCCGCGTTGCGCCCGGCTCCAAGGCTCTCAGCTTCGAGGGGCTTGATCCTGGTCCTCTCGACGCGGAGTGCTGACATTGACTGCAGTAGCTGGCGCTGATGCCCATGTACTGGCTTAGTTCAATCAGACAAGAGGTAAGCAAACTAGCTCACTGGGGAGATTCTCACATCGCCGGCTCGATCACCAGCTACCGACGAAAGATGATGTTCTCGTTCTTCGTCAATGATGTAACCGATCGTCTGCATTCAGAGTACAGTGAAATGTTCGGTGCTGGCACGGGATGGTCGAGAGTGAAGTGGTGGCAGAGGCCTATATATATAGGTGGAGTTTGCGACCGGGACCCGAACAATTGAGTTGAACACTAGTTGGATTCGAAATGAGACCTGACCATGCATCGCCTCAACGGTTTGTTTGTCCATAGAATGTTCTCCGTTCCAGGTAAGTCACATGCATGTACCAAGGGATTACTGCCACTGAGATGCTAGCTGAGAGATTTTGCGTTGCTGGGGTAGGCGCGAAGGGGCAACGGACTTAGCGGGAATCAACATGTTGCAGTGGAATGCTCCACCGCAGCGCACCTATCCGTTGTTCTTACGAGCACTTTGTGTTCGCCGTTCCGCGATAGGGTGGTCTCAGACAAGGGCGCTTCAAACGATACTAATGGTGGGTCGATTTATTCCTCAGTGCCATCTTGTGCCAGCTGACACGTCGGCAATGAAGGGTGAATTGAATTTGCACCCAACTTCAAGTTGTAACAGGCCCCGCGGATCCGATGGCAAGTGGAAGGGTTTTGAGATGCTCGGAAACCTGGTGATGACGTATCTGCATCTCGACTTTTCTCCTGAAGTATAGAGGCTTTAGGGCCGCGCTAGTATTCTTTTCTTCAAAAGTCAAAGTCCTTGACTAATGGTACAAAGTATTCATATACATTTAGATAGCTGGGCGCAAACCAAACCTGGATCTGGAATACTGCAACTCCGAGGAAATAAAATGCAATCTGAGCTTTACGCTTGGTTGGGTTAAGCATAGGGGAGAGGGCTCTTGCGGTTTGTCGGTGGTGCTAAGCAATCATATGACGCATCTCCGGTACCTGGCGCGCCGGAGCTTGGCAGGCGAGATAACCAAGCCGTTTCCTTCGCTGCTATTCACCCATGAAATGAGCTAAAGTGCGTTTTCGGTCGTCAGCGTCAATCCGGAACTAAACTCGAATCCCCAGCCAGTCTCGAATGCAACCTTCTTGGCCAGCTGTCCACAGACATCTTCAATCAACCTGCCACCGACACTAGGTAAAATGACCCTTCGACGCGCTTTTCTAAATACTAAACGGCGGTCCTGAGGTGTCCGGCCGCTCTCGCAGAAGCTGGTGCCTCCCGCCATCTCGAGGCGGGCCACCCCCTCTATCCCCAAGCTCCGCCCGAGCAACTCCGACCTTCCAGACCAGTCAGGGACCACGACTTCTCCACATAGTTCTTCATGTGACTGTGAGTCTAATGCGCAGAAAGCTGTTGCACGGATCTAACTGGCGGTTTGCTTCTGCCGTCCGCAGAAGGGACAAATGGCCTAACGAAGAGTACTCCAGTCGTTCGATAGAAGAGCTATTTCTCGCACTCACACATGTCAATAAACCTGCTAGGGACTTCAGAAACACAGTCGACGAGTTATCACATGTGTTCCGATTTCATAAATGGCGATAAGAAGCCCACGCTCGCCTCGTCGAACGACGGCAGTGATCTTGAAATGACATCCTTAGTCCTTCTAATCCTAAAGCGTCTGGATGAAGTCTTACAAGAGGAGAACGTCCACGCGAAGGTCGACGACGCAGTCGCGCTTCACAGAATTGCGAATGAATCGTCTTCTTGCGCAATTCATACAGTTTGAATCTACAGTGTCTAAACTTTCTCGGCATATAAAGGTGACTCTTTCACTATTGTGGCCTTTTCGCTCCTAATACGGAAATAATGTTATAGAGAAACACCCGAGATCTAGAACTGCAATGCTGTCCACTGGCAGGACTTAGTGCTATTCGAGGGTGGGACCGACGAGGTAACGAATAACGTGGTCACAGAGTCCAGGGGGTCGCAGGCGAGCTTGATGCCTTACGTTGTTTCTGTTGTTGCTTACTTTGTGCAAGCCATGTGGCTAGTAAACTTAAGGACCTTCTAGTTCGTGTTCTGAAAATCATGTGTCGTTGACGGTGGATTTGCCGGACTCCTTCTGAGTCACTTAGAATCCACTGTGGATCCACATTAATGGATTGCCTCAGGCTACCATTTCGGGCGAAGATCTCCTTCCCCCGAGATTCCCGCCGATACACTTTGCCCTTGTTTCTTCAGGCAGTTGCTGGTATAGGCGAGGTACTCGGGGATCGAACTATGAGGCATCCGGGGATCGAACTTTGAGGGATTCGGGGATCGAACTTTGGTGTCTTTCGGTACCGTTCCGGAAATCCAGTTCCCCTCTTCACAAGAGCTCACGCAATCCTGGCGCCATATTGAATAGAGTGTCACTCTGGGACATTGAATGCAGCGGACCGACTTCGTCCGGTTGCGTTGCATTCTCAATAAAAGCCTATTAGGTTCCGCTCTAAAGCCAAACTTCTACCTCCTACCACCTTTTCCCTATGACCACACAAGAACTTGGCGTTCAGACTCAGACCGCCTTCGAGCTCCCTCCCCTCCCCAAGGAGTTCGGCCAAGATGACGGTAAATTCTACCGCTGCTACGACGCATTTGCTGATGAGATGGACGATGATATGGTCAATGGACTAAAGGAACAGCTCGACGGACTTCTAATCTTTGTGTGTATTATTTTCTTCACCTTCGAAATCGCTAGTCTAACTTCGAGTCACGCCTGAAAGGCCGGTTTATTCGCCGGAGTCAATTCGGGTTTCCTTGCTCTGACCCTTCCCCTCATGAATCCCGACCCCGCAGATGACACCAACGCACTCCTGCGAGAGAACAATGCAATTCTTCTTCAACTAGCATCGGGTAGGAACGATACCCTTCCGAGTTTGGCTACCCTCCCTTCCGAGACATTTACGCCGGCTGGCAAAGTCCTAAGCATCAACGTCCTGTTCTCGGTCAGCCTGACCTCCGCGATAATCTCCTCCTTCCTGGCTGTACTGGGAAGGCAGTGGCTCTACGATTATGGGAGACAGCGTCGCGGTGGAGCTGAGAGCCAGCGTTGGAAGCGGCTCCGTCGCTTCCTTGGCACCAAGAGATGGCATCTTGCATTCGTACTCGACGACCTTTTACCATCTATTCTTCAATTTGGTCTCATAATCTTTTGCATTTCCCTCACAATCTACCTTGGCACCCTTCATCCCATTCTGTCCAAGGTTGTCGGTGCCTTCATGGGCGTCGGTTTGGCAATGTTGGTAGGCACGGCAGTTGGCGCACTTTGGGACCCATTCTGCCCCTTCCAAACTCCCTTGTCGCGGGCCGTCACATGGATCATTCGCCTTTGCGTATTTTATGTCCTCGAGGTCCTGATGAGGGCCTGGATACTCGTGGGGATGGCAATCTCGCTGGCGATCCTCTTACCTATCCTGCTGGTATTGGTTATCGTCTGGTTAATCTTGCGTAAGTTTCGGGACTCTCGGACGGAGCGCTTTGCACGCGACTTGCGAAGGCTTCTTCGGGATTGCAGTTTCATTATTGATCGGTTCCTTTCGACCT
Source organism: Tulasnella sp. 408 (assembly GCA_019633405.1). NCBI lineage: Eukaryota > Fungi > Basidiomycota > Agaricomycetes > Cantharellales > Tulasnellaceae > Tulasnella > Tulasnella sp. 408. The sequence continues at coordinate 3,999 of WSTX01008092.1, forward strand.
GGCTGCGTAATTTCACGACCCCCATTCTCACTATTCCGCAATGGTTGCGGAGTACTAGACAGGAGGAAAGCATAGAGGCATTACATGCTGCTGCAACTGAGCGGGTCTTGTCAGGCTCGGATGACGTAGCAACCTTGATCCATACTATTTCAAATGTCCTGACCATTCAAGAGCCACACATAAAGATACTCACGGCTGATAGCGAGTTTTGCAAGCACCTCTTGTACTTGTGCAAAGTATCGTACATTCAAGCTATTCAGCTACTAGGTCGTGACCAAGCGAGCTTGGCGATCGCTGTGACTTGGCGTTATCGAGCTGCAGTCGGCCACACCTTCCTCTCTTCAAGAAACCCAACCATTTCCTTCCTTAGCAGCGGATATGTTCTGCAAGACTCGTTCCAAGATGGCGAGGAGCCGGGTCTATTAATTCCGTTGGAATGTATACAAGGCTCTTCCCCGGCTTTCGTAGATGCATGTCTTGGTTACTTGGCAGGCATTGCCGCCAACAACGAGCGCTATTCTGCAGTCCTCGATCAGGTTCTTCAACTCGACTTTGACGCGCTCCTTAATTCTAATTGGAGGAGAATGTCCATGATCATCGTTTCAATTATTATATCTCACCGGCGGGATTCTCCCGACGACGCGGGCGGTTGGATCCTATCGGAGCTCCAAATGGCTTACATCGGGTGAGTTCGTGGGCGAGCGCAAAGGGAAGACACTTGCTTAAGCCACTCCACACAGAAACCCTCGCCATACCTTTCTTTACCTGAGTTGGGCCCTGTCAATTTATCAAGAGGCCAATGATCACGATCAAGCAGCCTTGAAAAAATATCTCGCCGGTATATTCAGGGCAGTGGTGGAGGCTGTGACGGATACCGACAGCAATGGTCACCCAAGCATTGAGCTGGAGTTGGTAGCCAAGCTTCTGCGTCTCTATGAAGGCTTTGTGCGCGTCCAAGACTACTCGCAAGATTACGCGGCTACGGGAAGGGCCTTGCGGAGAGATTTAATCAGTGCATTGCATTCCGGCCTCCAACTAAGCGCCACGTCCGGGAGGAAATTGTCAGTCTTTCTCCTCAGTTTATGGCTCGAAATACTAATGCAAGCCAACCGATAGTGCCTTGCAAGATACGATTGATGAGCTATTTGACTTGCTAGCTGATCTTACAGCGGCCGGTGGGCAGGCAACCCTTGCCACAGAGGAGGATGACCTCGATTTGGCGTCTTTATTGATACCTCTCTTGAGAGACTTGGATAGAATCTCCTTGGAATATCAAATAGCTCAAAGGGAACACTTGCCTTGGCACATTAATGTGTTCGACGCCCTTGCCGGGGGCGGATCCGGATTGCCGATCTCCAGTCTTAATGACCAGTTCATGCGGTTTACCACTGTAATAAGCAGAACGTCTCGACACATGAAGGTGATTACCCTCCGTCGTGATTGAGATTGCTTCATGCTAATACTATTCCGGTGTGCGGTATTCAGAGGCGCCATCGAGACCCCGAACTGCGATGGTGTCACTGGCAGGAGGAAGTGTTTGTTAGTGATGGAGCTGGCTCTCGCTCAGGAGCACCGCCTTACTCAGGCTCTCGACGTGACCCAGAATTGCCTTATTTCGGGGATCGGTTAGCGTGATTCGTACGAGTGACGCAGCCCTACCTCGTGTTACGTAGCCTATTTTTCTCCAAAAAAAGATGTATTCAGTAGCAAATAATCCAAGTCGGAGGTGGTGGTATGGACGTCTTGGTTGGGTGGCGGGGGTGGAGTTGGCGACACGGATCCGGACAATTGAGTTGAACAACACGGATAGGACACCAGACTTGACCAGGTATCGCCTCGACCGTCCTTTTCGCATCGAGTGTTCTCTGTTCCAGGTAGGTCACATGTACGGACCAAGGGAATCGGTGCCACTCAGCTGCGAGCTGAGAGACTTTGCGTCACTCGGTATCGCACCGCGTAGAAAGCAATACAACGGGGCTCAGGACCAGCGCATTAGGCGCGTTGGGGTTTGGCGGGATCCGATTGAATCTCCTAGGGTCACAATGCCTAAGCGATGCGTATGGTACTAGCAATTCTGCAGCTCGACTGAGAATGATTATATATTGACCCAAGCTTGGACAATCTTACTATGTAGACGGAGGAGAGCTACGATAGAGGTTCTGTCAGCTCGAACCCGCGGTTGAAAGGACTTAAGGGTCACTAATACTACATCGTAATGTACACTATTTTATAGAAACTCTCCCGTTCATTGAGAAGCTTGGACCTCGGCGAGATGATTTACTATCATTCCCTCGTTTCCCTCCTAAGTCCTTCAAGAAGTCGATCGCACCTCGAAGCATATTTCTCTAACCCAAGCTCTCTATAAAGGTTCAGGGACTCGGAAGCAAGGCGTTCTGCTTCTTCATCGAATGACTGAGCTTGGCACAACAATCCTGTATACCACAGGTTGGTTGCCAATGAGAATTTATCCCCGAGCTTGGAGTAAATCTCTCGAGATTCCCTGAACGAATTTTCTGCTTCTGCGTAATCTTTCCGCTCGAAATGAAGTTGACCTTGTCCTGTAGACGCGTTGGCGAGTCCGAGCCGGTTCTTGATTCGAGAGCAAATGTCACGAGAAGTGAGGTAGCAATCCTCGGCTTCGGGATATTTTTCTCTCAGGCGATTCACGTCACCCAGTGCCTTTAACGCCTTTGCAATGCCACATGGCTCCCCGAAACCTGCGTAAATGTCACGGGTAGCTATATAGGACTCCTCCGCTTGGTCGTATTTCGCTTGCTCGAGGTACACGTCGCCGAGCCCGTTCAGCGCAGCTGCAAGGCCATGCCGATCCCCACATTGAATGTAAATGTCACGAGCTGCGGTATAGAGCTTCTGAGCTTTAGAATTGTCTCCTCTCAGAAGGTAAACGTCCGCCAGGCCGATAAGTGCATTTGCGGTGCCGGTTTCCTTCCCGATGCGAGCGGAAATGTCCCGAGCGACGGAGTAAGATTCCTCTGCTTTGGCATATTCTCCTCGAAGGCGATAAATGCCACCCAGGCTATTTAGCGCCTCCATAAGACCTAATTGGTTCTCTATCCGCGAGAAGATATTTCGAGTAGTGTCATGAAATTCCTTTGCCTTGGACCATTCTCCTTGCTGGCTGTAGACATCAGCGAGGACCGTAGCCGCCCACGCGAAGCCACTCTTATCTCCAATTCGAGCGAATAAATTGAGGGCATTGACGGAGAGCTCCTTGGCTTTGCCATATTCACCTCGCCGGTAATAGACTTCACTGAGTGCCCTCATTGTATATGCTAGGCCGCTCTGGTCCCCGATCCGAGAAAGAATGTACTGGGCGCAGACGAAGGATCTCTCAGCTTTGAACGACTCTCCACGCCGGCGGTACACCACGCCTAACGCTCGGACGGCAGTGGCAAGTGCTTTATGGTCTCTTCTTGAGCAAGCTGCTTCCATTGATCGACGGGCTTGGACCTCCGCGTCACTCAGCTTGTCTTGTGTGAGATACATACAAGCAAGCGAGAAAAAAACCCAAGGGGAGCCAGCCTCGAAGGATTCGTTCGCATTCCTAATGCACGGACGGGTATGATCCTAATCAACGTCGTCAGATAAAAGGATGGCTATTATAATTTTTGGCTTCCGCACCATCCAGTATATTTGCCTTACGCACTTTGTGGCTGTTGGTCGCTTGCTCGGATGCAAGAGCCAGCAGTCGTTCATGAGATTGGCTAGCGCAGTCACTTGATTAAGGCGAACATCTCCGAGCACTAATGGGAGCCGCCCTTCCAAGATCCGATGAATGGCGGAGGTGTCGCTCTCCTCGTGAAATGGAAGATTTCCGGTCAAGACCTATCAATATATCCATCAGGAGACGGCTAAAGCATGATTACTAACGTACCTCCCAACAAATCCAGCCGAGCGCCCAAATGTCGCTCGCCAGAGTTGGGTAAAATCCATCTAATAACTCGGGGGCAGCCCACCGGAGAGTCCATGCAGGACCGCTCAACGTCATGCTTTCACCGGACGCGACCACATCGGCCCTGAGTGTGCTCAATCTGGGGTCTTCAGCAGTCTCAATCCTTCGGCTCAGCGAGATCGGAAGGGCTCGCTTCTCAACAGAGGGGACCTGGGATCGGGCCGAGCCCAAATCGGTGAGAACAGCTCGGTTCTCTGCGGAGACGAGAACGTTAAGCTGCTTGCTTGGCATTAGCTGGGTTAGTTCAAGAATGACTGGTTGGCGCACCGATTTGAGGTCTCCGTGGCAGATAGGTGGTTCCCCACAATGAAGGTAATTGATGCCGCTGCTGACGTCGTATATCTGGAGCCTGATAAGCCATTTGTACAGAGGGTCTACATAGAAAGAGGCTCACCAAAGAGATACGTTCAGGAAGCTCCCACTTGGCAGACTGGATAAATTCGTGCAGGTTGCCGTTCTTCTCCCAGGGAAGCACAATCCATGCAATGCCGTTTTCAATGTCCTCAACAAACCCAATAACCCTTATGATATTGGGACTAGAAAGGTTGCTAAGGACATGGACCTCCTGGGCTAACATCTGAATATCGGATCACGTGTTAGACTCTTGTCGTAGGACAGACTGGACGCGCGGGCTTATCTGTTCGCACCGTAAGAATTGGCGTATCACCCGTATCTTCGTCGAGCCTCATTTTCTTGACGGCAACTTCTCAGGATCGGCAGGCCTTAGCCCCGGACGTTCCGCAGGTTCGAGTATGGCTCGAACCACATCCGCATTGCGCCCGGCTCCGAGGCTTTCGGCTTCGAGCGGTTTGATCCTAGGCCGATCGATGCGAAGATCCGGCATTGACTGTAGCAGCTGGCGCTGATGTACCAAGTTCCACGTCAATTCTATCGGACTGGAGCCTGAAGGGGACAAACTAGCTTACCGGGGAGACTGTTTCATGGCAAGTTGTATTACCCGCTAATGACAAAAGATGATGGCTTCGTTCGTCGTCCATACGGTCAAGCGTCTGCATTCAGGGTTCAGTAGGATGGTCGACGGTAGCACGGTTGGCCGAGATGGGGGCTCGGAGGTTTGCGACAGGGATCCGGACAATTGAGTTGAACGGCACGGATAAGGCACCGGACTTGACTGGGTTATATCGGCTCGACCGTATTTTTCTCTTCAAATTTTCTCTTTTCCAGGTAAGTCACATGGACGACCCAGGGGATTGGTGCCACTGAACTGCAAGCTGAGAGATCTTGCGTCGTTTTGACGAACACTTTTTGGTCGCCATACTGCGGCAAGTGTGGTCTCAGTGAGAAGCCGCTTCGAACAAGAGTGATTTTGAGTGGTTTATTACTCAGTTCCATCGTACGACGGGTGGACATCGCCGGCGATGATGGGTTTGCAACGTCGACTTTTAACAGGCTCCGATGACAAGTGGAAGGGGTGAGTGATTTGGGACGCCGTTTGCGACGTCGCCTTCGCATCCAAAACTTGCACGTAACGTTCGAAGACTTTATATGGCTGCAGTAGAGCGCGTTTCTCGAAAGTTGAAACTCCTTGCTATGATATAAATATTCGTATACTGCATATACAGAGATGGCTTAGCGCTATCGGGACCCCGACCTGCGATGACGTTATATATTACGACGAGGAAAGAGAACTAGATACGAGCCTTACGCTTGGTTTGCGTTAGGGAGAGGGGTGGGTCGGGCTTGTGCGGTTTGGCAGTTTGTCCATTGGGGTTGAGCAACCGTATGACGTACTTCGGGTGCCTGACGAGCTGGAGCTTGGCAGTCAAGATTTAAACACGCCGTCTCCTTCCCATCCTTTCCCTATAATATACCCCTAGAGCTGAGCTAGGGTGCGTTCTCGGTCGTCAGCGTCAATCTCTAACTAAACTCGAATCCTCAGCTAGTCTCGAACGCAACCTTGTTCGCCAGCTGTCCACGTCCAACCAACGCCCCACCGACACTCGGTGAGACCCGCCCACGCGCTTCTCTAAAACGCTAACCTCAGACCAACCATTCCTCCCAGATTTCCATCACAATGTCCTCACCGATTCAAGGAACCCTCTCGTCGATCCACGAAACCGTCCAATGCGCCAGCTCATGGGAATGCGTCAAAGCAGGCGGGATCAACCACGTCCTCTGGCCCTTAACGGGCCTGCTCGTCATCGCCAGTATCCTCCTCGGCAAGAAAGTAGACGAGGCTGACCCTGAAGCTCCAGCAAAATGGGGGATTTCGGGAACGGGAGCTATGACGATATGCGGTGTTTGCGTTGGCATGGCTTGTGCGTCGACCGGAAGGGTGGTGGAGCTTGTTCTCTTCACTTTGGCGTTACTGGCGTTCGCCGCTGGGTTTGTTATACTCAAGCATCGATGAAATGTCGTTTAAGACGTCGTCTTGGAGGAGGGGGCTATAATATAAGACCTGTTTATTGGGCTTTTCGTCGGTGCCTGAAGGTTGCGAGGACACGACAACCAAAACGTGGGCTCCGATCCATGCCGCAAGCCCTGAAGGCAAGCATGCCCAGACGACATAGAAAAACAACGGGAGGGGAAGAAAGAATACAAGGGTGTAGCACAGATGAGAACGGTCATAAGAGGAGTTTGTACGTCCACTCTGGGCCCAGAAGAACCCGAGGCGTGGAGAAGTGGGGATGGCGGAAAGTGCAAAACGTTATCGTAAGGGACGGAGTAACGCTGCCAAATCTGGTTATTATTGTAGAAGGTCTCCATAGTTCAAACCTTCACTGGGAGGACCTCGAACCTAGCCATATGGGCGGAAGGCCGACATTGAACAAAGAACGTCGAGCCGCGTTTCTCAATTTTTCCCTCACCGAGTGCGTAGCAGGATATAGAGTAAGAAAGAGAACGGGGAGCGCTTATTTGAGCGGGCGCCTAATTAACGCGACCGACTTCTAGTGCTGTTAGCCAGGCCATGAAAATATTGTGCCTTTGCGTGGCCGGACCTCGCTCGCGCGCGGTTCACGCATCTCACTTGATCTCGCTTTCCCGGTAATGAAGCTAAATGCATTTGATTAATACTTTCGGCAAACTAGTTGCGGCGGTGGCATCATGGCCGCCGGGTACGCGAACCAGGTAACGGCATGCCGCGGCACGAGGCCGAAGCTTCGAAGTATTCTTCCAATTCTCGTGCACCCTTACATTTTTTCAACTTCTCGGGAAAAAGCGATATCGATTGTCGTTCGGTTGAGCCTTGGTACTCCCTCTCTCCCACCCTCTCTCCCACGCAGTACTGGAGGTGATGATGGTTGCGACAGAATGTGATCTCCGGGGACAACACATTTATGTCCGCCCCGCTGAACTTGAGCTCAAGATATATCACTCAGCAGCGGTCCTACCTACGAGGGAAGCATTGATACGATTTCAAAGACTGTCGTATAGTCAGATAGCAGTACATTGGGTGCTCTCGCCTCAGTTGCGCTCCCAAATTCCCTGCACCTCCTTACGCCGTAGCCAAAAGCATGCGCCTAGAGGCTTTGGTCGTACATCGTGAATAATACTCCAATGAGGGGACGTACGAGGAAGCGGTCAGAGAATGCAGTCGAGCGTGAAGCTATCATAGTTAGTTTCGAGCCGAAGGTGGGGTATCAATCGAGCATCGTCAACACTGAGATCCCGGGCGGCCCATCCGTTTGTTCGTCGCAAAAGCGCTTGATCATGCAAAGCGTTTTCTTCGGAAATAAATGGCTTGCCGGGGAACACATGCAATATTCGATCGTGAGTCTCGAGCGCACTTCCCAATAGAAGGGTGAACGTTGTTCATGTGGGTCGGAGTTTCAATGGACCAGAGTTTCTATTTAGACACTCGCCCATACCGGGCAAATATTAATCCACAATAGGTCAAAGTTTGACGACAAATCTTCCGAACCATATGAATTGCGCGATGACGGCGTGATTCGGACCAAAGCCACAGCACGCCGGAAGGGCACCCCTGTTGGCCGCTTGAGGATGCGGGGGGGACGAGGCGAAAGCGGGGATCAGCATCTGACAGAGTTTCTGTTTGGGAGGTCGTCTCCCCGTTACTCGCCCAAGACATTTGAAATCAACTAGAGGAGCTTCCAAGGAGACGATACCAACTCCATTGATCACGTTCGGAAATTCCGGATGCGACTTGAACGTGCGTAACATGAACCAGACATAGTATGAACGCAATCACGTTTTCCCAGGTCCCCCGCCTTTCCCCATCCTACTTATACCCCTTTGGCATGAACCAGTTGATGCTCGTTTGACTTCACCTACCCTCGGCCAGCCAACCCTAGGGCAGTGGCTTGGTCGTGACCTGAGTAAGCCACCAAAGCAAGTACGTGCAGAAAACGAGGCCTAGCTTTCCTACCAGTCTCCCTGTGCACCCTGCATTCCAACGTGTAATAAAGAAAGGTTGCAGCCCAGTCGAGCCATGTATCCTTCTCGCAAAACCTTTCCCTCTTGATGGCCACCCGAGCTTCCGAACCCTACAATCCAGCGATTTTCGAAGTCCCTGTACCTCCCGAAAAGTTTGGTGAAGATGGCGGGAAGTTTTATCACCACTACGACAATCTTGCAGAGGAGATGGACAACGATATGGCCACAGGGTTGAAGGACCAACTCGATGGACTCCTCATTTTTGTATGTCCCATCCGTTCCCCTCTCGGCGCTCAGGACACTAAAAGCACACTTGCAAGGCGGGTCTCTTCGCCGGAACCAACACTGCCTTCCTTGCGCTCACACTTCCTCTCATGAGCCCCGATCCCACAGACGACACCAACGCCCTCCTTCGAGACAACAATATTATCCTTCTCAACCTGGCATCGGGCAGGAACGACAGCCTTCCCAGTACCAATCCTCTCCCTTCCGAGACATTCTCGCCCACCGGCAAAATCTTGACTGTCAACGTCCTATTCTCCGTGAGCTTAACGTTTGCAATTGTCTCGTCTTTCTTGGCTATGCTAGGGCGCCAGTGGCTGGTCTACTACCGCAAACGGGGGAACAGTGGATCCGAAGATCGAAGGCGGGAGCAACTCAAACGCTTCCTTGGGGCACAGAGGTGGCAACTCGAACTGGTCCTCGACGACTTTCTTCCCTCTCTGCTTCAGATAGGCCTTATCATCTTCTGCATTTCGCTCACCATATACCTCAACACTCTTCACCCCATGCTGTGGACTACTGTTGGAGCATTCATGAGCGCCGGGCTTGCAATTCTGGTCATTACGGCAATTTTCACGACTTGGGACAAATTTTGTCCGTTTCACAGTCCTCTTTCGCACATACTCTCACACCTTCCCCCCTTAGTGAGGTATATAACCTCCAAGTCGACTCATGGAGTCTTCATCCTCATTCTGATCATAATTCGACTTCGCTCAATTAATATCCGGCTGTCCCAGACCCTGCGTAGGACCATGCATGCACGCCAATATCGCCGCTCTCACGGACCAAGTTCTGCAACTCCGCCAATGGACAATGATCAGCTCCGCCGGTACGCAGAGTATTTTGTGACAAAGCATTACGCGACGCGAATTGATTATGCGCTCAGACATATCATGAGAGAGGAGGAAACGAATGAAGTGCTCCAAATAACCGCGATCAGACGGGCCATTTGTAGTTCAGATGATGCCCGGACCCAGACTCACGCTGTTTCAAATATTCTTGCCATCACCGACGGGCATCTTTTGGGTCAGCTCACTAAGGATGAGGACTTCGGTAACCATATCTCAGACCTGGGGTACCGCTTGTATAACCGGGCTTTCCAGCCGCGTGGGCGCGACGGATCGAATTTTGCGGCCGAAACCTCCTGGCTGTACCGAGCCGCGCTTACTCATGTACGCCTATTAGTCGCCAATACCGGAGCCGGCGAAAGGTTTGGGTTTTGGGAAACTTATTGGAGCGCCTCCGATGAGTCAATGCCTCTCCATTCATTAGACATCATCAAAAGTGCCCCTCCAAACCTGCTCAGCGCCTGGCTAGGCTACTTGGCTGACTCCAGCAATCAATATCCGTCAGAAGCCCGCCATCTAGCACTTGGCATCATCATCGATGTGCTAGTCAATCCGTCTTGGAGATGTATTTCTATGGCCATCTCCACGATGACACTCGTGTGGGATGTAAACGAAATGTACTATGGAACATTGGATGCAGCATACGCTGGGTGAGGTGTCGTCCAAAGTCAAGATGTCTGGAGCTGACCACCTCATTTTATGTCATAGAGAACCTTCCGCCGCTCTTAAAAACCTAAATTTAGTGGCCAAGAAAATCAATGATCCTGACTGTCAAGACCGGGACACCTTGAGTAAATATATTCTCAAGATTATGAAGTTTATAGGGAAGTCCGCTATTGATAGCAGCTCCGATTCAGGGCGTAGATTAAACGAGCTAGTGGGGTTTTTGCGTTTTTTGGAAGGGCTAGTACGAGGCCACGGTTTGCCAAGCAATCTCATAAATGCTGGACGCAACCTTCGAGTGGAGTTGATAATAGCCCTGCAATCGGAGTGCGAGAAGCGCTCTGATGCAGATTGGAAATCGTAAGTTTGATACTAAAGTCTCCGGCATCGTGCTGAAACCCTATTGGCTTCGGTAGCATTTCGAAGGAAACGCTTGACGAGTTGATTCACCTATTCACAGAGTTGACACCCGCACCTGACCCCGATTCCCATGAAGACGAAACCGTTGCGGTGTTACGGCACCGGTACTCATGCCGGGTGACAGTCGGCGGGCGGGCAATGAGCACTTTAAGCTGGGATGATGTAGAATTGGTGTATCTGTTCGGCCCCATCTTGCAACACCTGAACGCGATAATGATAAACAACGTAGAACTCTATGGGGATTATCTCAATACCCTACCGGACTATCTCGAATTTAGACGGCAAGTAGAAGAGCTGAAGTTAATATTCGCAAAGTTCAAGGCTACGGTACCAAGCGGTGCTCGAGAAATAAAGGTGAATAGCTTCATTGACGTGCAGTAATAGTTCCCTGCTAACGTACGAATGCTTGTGTAGAGGCGCAATCGAGACCCCGACCTACGGTGGTGCTACTATTACGAGTAAAATGTGAGCCCTCATTGTTGTTTCGGATCGGGGGAGAGGTGAAGAGTGGGCCTGTGCAGTTTCTCGTTTTGTGGATGACGTGGGCTTTGTTGGGTTTATTATTGTAAAGGATTGATAGTGCCTTGTATGGACTGGTTCTGAGGAAAATGGGGTTGCAAGATACGACTTGTCTATTGTGGACCTGCATTGGTTTACGAGACGTTGCGAGGACAGAATAACAAAAATGTGGGCTCGGATTCTTGCAGGCCAGCGCACGAATGTACATCGGAACGACATACAAACAACCAAGCACGGGGAGGGAAGAGAAGAGAGTATATTCAGAGAGAAGCGGGCTCAAGACGAGACGATAATAAACCCGGAAGAACAGCCTTGAGATGGCGAAGAGTTCACGTTCTGTCGTAGGTGACCAGGTACAGCGGTCGAATTCGATTATTCTCGTAGACCATGAGTTTGTCATAGTTGAGACCACCACCGGGAACACCTCTAACCTGAAGATGAGTCGAGATGTCGAAGGTCAAGAATATCGGCCAACAGACCGTTTCAGCTCTTCCCTCACCGAATCGTACCCAACCGGAGCGGTGAGTTGGCGCTGGTCTGCTTGAGTTAGCTTCTTGGCTTTGCCAGCAAGCACGCGGCACATGGGGCGGTAACGCGACGGCGCAATCTGCTTGCATTATTCATGGAACCTTGAGCGACCTGATGCTGTTAGTTCACATCTGACTATGGCCACGCCGAGGGAGTGAACACCCACTTGGAAGACGTGCCCAAAGTATAAACGCCCTTTCTAAACAATGAGCCCGGGGCGCATGTTTTTTTGTGAAACGACCGTTGCATCGCAATGCACATGCTACATGTTGGGGATTTGTAGGTCCCTGTTGGGGTCGTTCCGGGATCGCCGAGGTCACATTCTGGTTTGGTCCCTGGACACCGTTGGCGCTTATTAACGCAGAGAATGCCTTCGGCCTTGAAGGGGTACGGGGCGTCGATAGCTTGCCTGCATGAATGTCGCAGCGTCGTTAGGCACGTCACGCAATCAACAAAGCTAGGAGTGACAACGCACGGTTTCGCGTCCAAGGCGTTATGCAATGCCCTGTTCTGGACGATCAACTACACGAAGCGGATCTGAAGTGGGCTGGGAGTGAGCGTCTTCCATTCCTCGGTTCGTTGATCCGCACCTAAACGTAGGCGAAGCGAATATAGTATCATCAAATGGAGCCAGTCGGCGTGAATGGACATCGTTCTACCTGTTTTCAAGGCTTGATGCCCGACCGGAACGGACAACAGCATGTGCGTATGATCCAGCGCCTTGTTGAAAGAAGACGCCGAGTAGAAATAGTTCCTGTTCATCTCGGGGAGTGTTTCGCAGAGAAGACTGGAAACGGTCGGTCGGACCGAATCTGGCGCCTGTCGCAAACGTAGGCGGATTAGACCAGACCTCCGAGCACAGAGACGGGAGTGCCATACGCGTACTTACTGCAAGTGTCTCCATGTTACTTTGATCCTGGCTTCCGGTCCGGCTTGTCGCAACCTTTGATTCAGCATTTCCGAGAGCCAAAGGAAGAAGTTGATGGCGAAAGCTGACTAAATTCGTTCTCAGTCCTCATTACCCTTTGTCTATACTGTTTTCGTGCAAGAAAATGAGCTGAGCGCAGGGACAGGAAGGGCTCGGGGCGATAAATGGACCTCGAGGAACAAGACTTGTATTTCGACGCAGACAACTTCTCCACGCAGGTTACCGAGCCGCATGCCCACTAAACAGCTTCATCGAACACCGAAGCGCTCTACCGACCCGGAAGAATAGGAGGAACAAGAGCAAAGAACCACGCACAGCCACGCGTGGATCACGTTGAGAGGCTGCGCGACCTTGACAGCGTGTTCAGTTGTGGCGGATTCGAACCATATCTGTATCGAGAATTGGGCGGTTTCTCTCCGCAAACCTATATGCGTTCCAAGTCAACGTCCCTTGAAGGTCGTTCTGCACTTCGGTCGCTGGATAATGCGTATGGGCCCGAGTTTCATATAGTTGCTGAAGGGTGTCGGTGGAGACCCAGTGTGGTCTTATAGGTTGTCGACCCGGATGGAGAAGGTCTGGATGGGGTCCTCATTGGTGTTAAAGACGGTGGTGGAGGCGGGGGTGGGGTTGAGTGTGCACGAGCCTGTACCGCACGTCCGGTGGTTTGAAGCTTTGCGGGATTGGCGAGCGGCAAGTCTACCACGTCGACGGGTCAGCACATAGACTTTAGTGATAGAGAAGAAAGCGGGTACCTGACAAAAGGCTTGATATGGTGTTGAAGAGCTATCTGGATACGCCTACAAGTGAGGTGTGGTTGAGGGATGGATTTGAACGCAGCCTGGTCAGGGTCTTCAGGACACGACCCGACGGCAACCTCGTTCAAGACGCGAGCGGAGACAGACTCAGCACGTCACGACTAGACACTTTAGCGGTTATAACCTTCTGGACTGCATATTGAGCGATAACATGCAAACACAACTACGTGAATGGCTCTGGATTGGGCGGCCAGTGAGAGCGATCGTAATGAAAGGCAGAGTGGGATCGGCATGAACGGAAGAAAAGATCCTCCCACAAAGAAACACCCCCAATTGCGAGCTCAAAATGACCTGGTGTTTCTATTGGCGCTTACGACGTGCTTTTCCGGCTCTTCCGAATTGGACATCGCGTGACGTCATCCCCGTGCCTCACAAGCCTCGGTTATCCGAATTACCTATATCTTAAGCATATCTCCGTCTTGGCGATGGTCCTATTTGTTCCAGCGTTTTCGGCTCTTCTGGTTCTAG
>WSTX01008094.1:0-17646 GCA_019633405.1 Tulasnella sp. 408
GGTTAGCGTTCAGGATGGTGTTGGACTGTACCAAGGGTGCAGCTGCGGGTGGGGTTGGGTGAATTTGTGACCTGTCATATATTTGGTCATTATTATGCAATTTTGCTAAAACCTGGACCAAGGCTGGAACCTACTCATCGATGCCTTCAGGTGGAGGCCAGCGATCTAAAAGCGCATTCTCAAGCCTACCCCAGTCTTGTCTGACGTCTTGAGGAAGCCGAGAGTGCCAGGCAAGAGCCCCGTGTGAGAATTGGAGGCCAGCATAATCCGCCATCCAAGCCATGTCGCGTTGTTTGTCCTCTCTCCACGCAGAGGCACGGATTGCCCGGATGAATTCATTGCACTCCTCCCAGCCAGTACCCCTGAATATATCAACGGAAGGATCAGATTCGTTGCGTTTTGTGCTGGGCATTTGGACGCCGGCCGCTGATCAGATCCGTCCTGGAATAGGTTGTTAATTTGGAGTCGATGAGTCGTTACTCAGTCGAATCAGCTGTAAGGGGGGTATGAGTAAGAGATTGGCTGTTATGCACGGGATTGGAGGAAATCTGCACAGGACAAGCGTTTATGAGGGACGGGGAAGAAGGCCACATCGTGCACAGCATGGGGACCTTCTGTCTCATCACATGTGCGGGCTTACTAAGGCAAGCTCACTGCATAGTAAATCGTAAGGGGAAATGCAAACAGTCTCGCCACCTCCAAACTTGAATCTGACCGAGATCGGACTTGAAGTTGGAATTGGGGCTGCTTACGGTAGCTTCCAGTCTCCTTGTCGTCAGGAACAAGTTTCAGCACGAGGGAGCGAATATATGTATGACTTAGGTGTAACCTCAGATGAACTCAAATGCTAACTGAAATGAACATAAGGTCAGCTGACCCTAGTCGTATTGAGCGAAGGGAGTGCACAGTCTGCGTCCACACACTTCGAGACCTAACCGAACGGCACGGGAACAATTCGCCGGAGCTTACAGTCCCTCTTAGTGGCCATTTCAATTTAAGCACAATTTGGATCAGCTAACCGGTGTTGGATTAAACGACGTTTATACGCAAACTAAGAAAGGGGGTTGGGGAGAGAAAAGAGGACGAATTCGAAGGCCGTCGGGAACGTCGGACAATGAATTTGGCAGCTCGAAGCCCGTAGTCCTATGTGAATTGGCTTCGTCTCAATATGAAGGTAAGGAGATAAAGCTGTGGTGGAAAACTGACTTCTGAGATCCGGTCCCGGGGTTCCTATAAGGAACGAGATTCCGTGTTATTAGGCAACAGCTTCAATAAACATGCTCTGATATACTAGGCGTTAGCTCGAAGGTTCCCCAACCCCCCCGGTCCCTTACCGCCTTTTCCCCGTCCTGAAAGGCCTCTGGATCAGCTGCAAAACGGAGATCATTGACAGTGGCAAATACGCCTAACGCGATGTCTTTCCAGCCGAGTTCAGTCCACACATCGCGCTGAGAAGAGTCAGAAAAAGACTGTCGTGAACCTACTTTGCGTTTCGGTTCGCCAGGTGGGGCTTATTTCCCCATTGGCGGAGACTTTACATGTCATAATCTGCCAGGCCTTGTCCCTACATGAAGGCGGGTCCGCCCCATCGGAAGGGATCGTTATTAGATTGCAATATCTTGGAACTGTCTGTAAGTCATCATACGCGAGAAGGCCAAGGTTAGACGCACCGATTGGACCCCTTTCCCAGAACGGGTGTTCTCTCCCACCAACGAAGACCAAAACGTGATCGAGATGAATTATCCTGGATTGTCTCTTTCAGCTCCCTGCGCAAATATCTATTTTACACTTATATGCTTACGGTTAGCTCCAGACACATAGCCTCCCAAAGGGCTTGCAACGAACTCGAACAGCCTGGGTGACATCGCGTGTGATACTGCATATTGAAGATCCAAACCTGACGTAAAAGGATTCTTTTGAGCGATTAACAATAACTTTGAGAAGGCCTTGAAGCGTGGTATCAGTGGCCAAGCTAATTGGCGGTCCTGAAGGCGCGGCTGCGGGACTAGGCTGGATTGCGGACCTACCGGATGGTCAGCGCTGCTTGACAAACTTGAGATAAGATCCAGAATTACCCTTCAAAAACCCCTGGTGGAGGCCACCGGTCGAGGAGCGCCGTCTCTAGCTTTCCCCAATCTTGTCTGACATCCTGAGGAAGTCGAGAATGCCAAAAAAGAGCTGCGTGTGAGAAATGAAGGGCAGCGTAGTCTGCCATCCAAGCCATGTCCCGTTGTTTCCCTTCCTTCCATGCAGAAGCACGGATTATTCGAATAAAGTGGTTACACTCCTCCCAACCAGAACCTTCAAAGGTGTCCACGAGGGCAAACGATTCGTTACGTTGGGTGGACATCTTGCCCTTGACGTGCTCAAACTGGATTGGAAAGGCGATGACGATGGCGCCAATAGTGCTTTTCTCGATTTAACCAACACTAAGCAAGTAGAGGAGTCGGCTTTGTGAGGGAGGTTGAGGAGTTGGTGAAGGACGAAGGGTTTAGCGATAGTTAGACACGCAGGAACAAACAGGGGGAACTTCCGTCTCATCACACGTCGAAGGTCAAGCAAAAGCCCCATATGCGTTAAGAGGCTCCAATGGATATCCTCACCTAAGTTGCAAGTTCTTTTCTATGGGATTGGCTAGCTGAGACTGATTCCCTTTGTTCTACGAATGTCAAGCTTCCTTGAATAGGTGGTAGAAAAAATTGCCCTTCCCTTGTAATTGAATAGCTGTTGCGCATGCCATCAGCAAAAGCCTTGGATTCAGCAACGCATCCTGTGACTGAGCGGTGGTCAGTGGACTCTCGACTTCCATAAAGGACGACGATCGTCCGTTGGTTGGGGGCGGATCAAATGTCAGCTATGACTACAGCTGAGCAGACATGCAGTCTATGCCTTGTGCCCTTCCACCAACCACCGGTCGAGGATCCTCGAGTTTCTTGACAATGAGACGGAGCGCTTAAACCCGATCAAGCAATGGTTGATCCTTGGCCCGCCATCGTCGGTCACGGACGCATTGTCAGGGACGTCGTTTCGGTAGGCATCACTCCATGCAGGGGTGAAGCAAAATACACCGAGTCATCCAGTGAATCGAAACTGTTTAATTTTATGTACCGATCGAGTGTCCGCATGCATCCAGGGATTTTGAGAGCACGGCAACTTGGAAGGGAGCAGCTCGTTCGAGCTAATGAGCGGGAACGAATTATATTTAACGCAATCACCAGCGAATTGTAAGAGATAAGATTATTGCATGGCAGCAAGGGTATGATCAAGTTGGGAAAGGCGGGGGTTTGGAGAGATCTGGAAGGCAACAGCCACGGCTAACGGTAGGGTACGCCATAGTCTGCTACGAGGGATCGAATAGAACCGCGTCAGTTTGCTTGATCCTGCTAGCATAAATAAGAATACAAATCTCAGATGTCAAACTGACTTTTATGATCCGATAATGAGCTAAACTTCCTGAGGAAGAGAAGTGTCCAAGATTACGCCACAGGTTCGATACAAAACCTCTGAGATATTGGGCATCAGTTATAAGATTCTCGGGTAAACCTGGTTTCCGTACCGCTCCTTGGCCGAGCCGATGACCCTTTGGATCTGTCACAAGGCGAAGATATGGGAACGAAACTACAGGGCTTAGCGTGATTTCTGTTCGAATTAGGTTAATTTATCTCTGAGATACTTGGAGAAGTCAGGGAAGACCATCGTGAGCTTACCTTGCGTTCCGCTTAGCCAAGTGGGCATTATACGCCCGCTAGCAGACACGGTATACTTCATAATCTGCCAAGGTCCTTCAGAGCTCCAAAATGGTCCCATCTCTTCAGAAGTTACCATTAGGAGACTAGCGAAGCTAGAGAACGTTTCAGCAAGCACGTGGGGGAGGGAGAGACACTATCAGGCGTACTCGGCGGACCCTCTGTTTAGATTGGGGGTTGGTTTCCACCAGCCAACAGCTAACCGCGAATGAGATAAGCCGTCCTAAGTTTTTTTTTGGTACGACATAGTCTCATGAGCGAATGAAGGGTATGTCTTCGTTGGATACTCACCGTCCGTTCCAATATGACAGTCCCCCCCACCGAGCTACACCGTACTCTTAAAGCCTCTCTAACGTTCCGCGTGAGGGTGCAATAATTTGAATCGTATTTGACATAAAATTGATTATTTGGCTTGGAGGTGATAACCTTGAGAACGCCTTGAAGTGGGCGATAACCGCTAAGCTTGTTGCTGGAATGCATGGAGGGCGCGGCAGCAGGAGTCGGTTGGATCTCAGGCCTGCAAGAGCGTCTTTTACCACCTAGCGACGCCGAGATGCAAATCAGACCTACCCATCAATAGTTTCTGGTGGAGGCCATCGGTCGAGCAGTGCAGTCTCCAGCTTGCTCCAATCTTGTCTAACATCTCGGGGAAGTCGGGAATGCCAGGAAAGAGCTCCCTGCGAGAAATGGAGAGCGGCAAAGTCTGCCATCCAAGCGTCATCCCGTTGTTTGCCTTCCCTCCACGCAGTAGCACGGATCGCTCGGATGAAGTCATTGCACTCCTCCCAGCTGGTGCCTTTGAAGAGGAGGACCAGAGTCGTACACTCGGCGTCTTCTGCGGAAGACATTGTGGCGTTGGTGGTGCTAGATTGAGGAAGTTGATGACCAGAATATGCCTGATTCTTTGTTCTCACCAATAGTAAGTGAGTTAAGCAGTCGTGAGGGATAGAGCGAAGGTGGTCAAGCCGAACCAAAAAGAAAGAAAGAAAAAGATGAGGGCGTCGTGGCGGCGGGGACCGAGCTTCAGGGTCAAGTACCAAATTGGGACCTTCCGCTTTGATTGCCTGCACTTCCAACAACCGAATCACTTTCGCGCCCCGCTACCTGACAAGAAGGGGAGCATGACGGGAGGAAATAGGCACTCGACGTCGCTCAAGCATGGTTGACGGATTCTTCGCCCTTAATTGGATCATTATGGTTTCCGGCGGGATGGGCAACGCGTCGCGCGCTCCGCGCAGACCGACTCATTGCGGCAGGTATAGGGTAGTGAGGGGGAACTGGGCAGGATTGGAATTGCAGGGCGGTATAAGGGGAACAAGGGGGAGACTATTTTCGGGTTTATACGCCAAAGTCACTCCATGTCTCGGCGCGCGGTATGGGCGCGTGGTTCCGGTCGAAGATAGGAAGATTCCGCGGCAGCAGAAATTTTCAATTGATGGGGGTGCAGTGATCGTTGCTTCCCTTGCTGTAATGAAGAATATGGAGCCTTGGCGGGCGAGCATACGCTAAAGTTGGTTTGAAACTCATAAAGAAAGCTTTGCCCTGGGATTAGTCTTGGCAACGGCGGAGGTCCATGCGAGGATTATATTAATATGTTTAGATGTATTGGATTTGCAGTGCCAAATTTCAGTCGCTGAATTCTGCGCGGGGCTCTTAGGGAATGAATGTTATTATCTTACATGTACAGTGCTGATCGAGGGGCGCTGCGTGCACGACAAGCTATACCGTACAACTCGCTCGAGCTAATTGGTGAGGGATAATCCAGAATCTAACTCATCACAAATGAAATACAATAAATTGCCGGATTATTGATAACACAATATATGTGAGCAGGCCGAGAAAACTGAAAGGCGAAAGGAGGGGTATAGTGTGCACGAGTAACGGCAGCTAAAATAGGGCATAGTTTACAAAAAGAGATAGGTAGGCCTGCATCGATTATTACCGGAAGTATGATAGGAAGATTAGATCTCGAATAATCCGATCAATAAAATATACCTCCCGATGCATGAAAGGAAGGAATTGGTTGGGATTAGGCGACAGGCTCGATGAAAAATCTCTGAAAACCCGAGTATTAGTGGTAAGATTTTCCTTGAGGACATCACTCCATACCGCTCTTTCCCCAAGCCCGGTGGCCTTGTAGGCCTTCGAATCCGCAGCAAGGCGGAGATACGAAAACAGAACAAAGAGGCTCAGCGTGATTCCTTTCAGAAGAAGGTCAGTTGGTCTCTGAGATCCTTAGATATGTCAGGGAGAAATGTCATATAAGCGTACTTTGCGATCCGATCTTCCAAAATGGCTTTAGCTCCCCGCTCGCGGACACCGAGCATGTCATCATTTGCCAAGGTCCGTCTGAGCTCCAGAGAGGTTCCATTTCTTCAGAAGTGACCATTATGAGGCTTGCGTAACTAGAAAGACGTTTCAGCAAGAACATTGGAAGAGAGATGCCGTTAGGCGTACTCTTTAGATCCTTTCGTCACCTCAGGCCGTGGCTTCCACCAGCCAACGGCTAACCACGAATGAGATGAACCGTCCTAAATAGTTTGTTCAGTGCTTTCCGTGACCTACGGAAGGTTATGCCTCGACTAGATCCTACCGTTCGCTCCAAGATAGCATTCCCGCCCACCATGCTACAGCGTACACGCAAAGCCTCTCTTACATCCTGCGTGAGGCTGCAGACATTGGAATC
Organism: Tulasnella sp. 408; assembly: GCA_019633405.1. NCBI lineage: Eukaryota > Fungi > Basidiomycota > Agaricomycetes > Cantharellales > Tulasnellaceae > Tulasnella > Tulasnella sp. 408. Next base: position 6,433 of record WSTX01008094.1, read on the forward strand.
ACATTTGACATACAAGGGCGCCTTTGATCGGCGAGTGACAACCTTGAGGACGCCTTGAAGTGGGCGGTCAGCTTTTAGCTTGTGGTTGGGATGTGTTGGGGGCGCCGCGGCGGGCGTCGGTTGAATCTTCAACCTACGAGACATCCTTTACGACAGATCGGATTTAGGCTGGGGTTCGGACCTACCCATCGACGGCTTCTGGTTGAGGCCAACGGTCGAGAAGTGCTTTCTCTAGCTTGCCCCAATCGTCTCTAACATCTTGAGGAAGACGAGAATGCCAACAAAGAGCTGCGTGCGAGAAGTGGAGGGCGGCAAAGTCTGCCATCCAGGCCCCATCCCGTTGTTTGCCCTCCTTCCACGCATAGGCACGGATGACCCGTATGAATTCGTTGCAATCTTCCCAGCTGGTGCCCTTGAAAGGATGAACAACAGCGGTATATTCGACGCGTTGTTCGGCGGACATCAGGCACGTCGAGACGGGTACTAGGTTGGGAGAAGTCAATAACCTGGATATGCCGACTTTTCCCTTTCTGTCTCACCCAAAGCGTGCGGTTCGAGGATTGGACGTTGTGCGAGAGGTAAGGCGGGGCCAGTTAGGGGGGAAAAGGTCCGAGGCCGTTGTGGTGGCAAGAGAGGACCAACAGGGTCACGTGCAACATGGGAACCAAGTTCCGCCTCATCACAGCCCGGGACCGCTCAAGCGCCGCAACCTCCTCCCTTTGTTGATAAGCTTTTCTTTCGATCCGCCTCGCCTAAGCTGTCCATTCCACCGACACAAGTAGGCACCAGATTTTCATGCCAGTTATGATATGTCTGATTTGCTTTAGAGAAATAGCGGAGATCTTGAAACCCGCGTCTAACTTTCCTCTAGTGCCCATTATATGCGCTGAAAACGCCGTTTGACCAGCCGTTAGCCGTGTCTTCAAGTCTCATAGGCTATCCTAGGATCGAAGTGTTGTCGTTGGATTAAATGCCCTTTGGGTGGCAACGATAGTTGTTATGGGCGCGCCAGTTGTAAAAACACGTAGCACGAGTGCAAATATACCCATATCATCCATTTTGAGGCTGAGTCTTGAGCCCTTTCTTCCTCTCACTGATCTTTGATCCGGAAACCTCGGCAGACTCTCGGCATTTCGCATCAACCATGGGCGCCAAAATAGCAACGCCTCGCCTCTCTGGGGAAGAGGCTACATCCGTACCGTTCTCTATCACTTTCGGGCATCTTGCCTTGCTGCGCAGAAACGTCAAGTACAGGACCGTCTTTGTAAGAGACTTGCCATACCCGCTCCAATCTGTGTTGGGTCTATGTTTGGGTAACAAACGACCGTACCGCTCTGCATCATGCCGCGAACAAAAGTGTCTGGACAGCGGAATAGCATACCAACTTCTATAGCCGGACTTATCTGCAATCGAGACTCACTCGATAGGTCCTAATTCAATCCATTACATCCGCTAATTAGTGATCTTCTTTAGCGCAGAATTTATTCGTCTTCGTGCCAGTACAAGTCGGCATCAGCCTCCAATCTTTCCGCTTTATCGAGAGCCTTTAGTCCCATTGCAGAAGTCCTCGCAGGTAAGTCTCGCAAGTTTTGAACGAGCAGTTGTGCGTCGGAAGGTAGGTGATCATCACTAAATCCATCGGGTACCTCCGCGGCAGGGTCCCAAGGAATCTGCTGCCCTTTCCAACCTCCGTTTGTATGAATCTGGTTCAGGAATCGCCTCCAGATTGGATCTAGACCCAAAACGTCCGGATCTCCTACTATGAGGAGGATTGCTTTAGCACGCGTCATTGCTACATTGAACCGTCGAGGATGAGCAACAAAACCGAGGGTGTGTCGAACGTCGAAGTCGACAAAGTCGAGGCTGCTGCGAACCGTCGAGACAATGATAGCATGGCGTTCCTAAAATAACAGGCTTGCTCCACCCCATTTCTCTGTGGATCATAGCAGAAGCACTCACATCTCCTTGAAATTCCTCCGCGGTTCCGACCTTGACATCGGGAAAGTCTTCGCGGAGGAGAGTGCGCAGCTTGCAAACCTGAGCTCGGTATGGGGTTATAACACCTATTTCCTCGTCAACTTGGCAACGACAGTCAGATAACTGATTGAGCTGTATGAGTCTAACGACTCTCACCAAAACTGGTCTTCTGGTCGTAGCGAAGATCTCGCACGTAGTCCAGCACAGCCGACGCTTCCTCGATATTGAACCACGATGGAGACGAGGATTCTCGAAGATCCTGACCTGAATGAAAGATAAGGGCATCTGAAGCTACGGTTCGTTCGTGTCTACAGACCTTTGATTGCATGGAAAATGATCAGGTAGTCCGGATTAGGCAATTTATCCCAACCTACGCCCCATTCCACGACGGAAGGATCAGCGCACGCCTCAAGCTCGCCGTCGTAGAACTGCTGATTAGAGTATTCGATGATGGATTGATGACTTCTCCAGTTCTTGGTGAGTTTTACGTGTCTGTCAAGGTCGGTCAATTGGGACCGAGCAATGCATCGAAGAGGCACGAACGTTACGCCTCGGTTTGCTACCGACTTGTACATGTCCTTTGCCATGAGGCGATCCAAGTAACTGACGCCGAGGCCTAAACGTCTGGCTATGGGGCTGCGAACGACGGGGCCAAGTTGGTTGGGATCGCCAGCAAGAACAATGGTTGTATCGGCGTTCGCGTTCATCTGTATTGGGACCATCACTTGGAAAAGAATCAGAGATATTGCTTAGTTTACGGGTTATCAACTCACCTTCTGGCTCGCTGGCCTGCCCCGCCTCGTCGATGAAGATATGTGTAAAGTGTCCATTCGGCACACCTACTTCGTGCGGCAAGCAGCCTGACGCGCAGGTTGAGACAACTACCCGATACTGCATTATCGCCTCTGGCGCCGGAACTCTGAAAGATCCGTCATCGTGCTGAAGCGAGTAACTCTCCAGTCTCGGCAGAACGGTGGTCACTCTTGATGGAGCGTTGAGCCTGAAGAGTTGGTCTGTAGAAAGCGAATCGCATAGCCGGTCGGCGATGATGTCGGCAGCGTGATTGCTGGGTGCGCAGGCTAGGATCGTAGCATCGGAGTCCCATGCTAAGACTTGTAAAATTGCTTCGACGATAGTGACGGTCTTCCCTGTGCCTGGACTACGGAGAGTCAGTCGATCGTTACCGTACCAATACTGAAACGTTGGACTACTTACGGCCCAAAGATAATAAAAGGCATGGTCCCAGGGGGAAGCCTCGCGATCGCCGTCACCGCTTGGAGCTGAGGCCTGTTGAGTCCCACCCTCTGATCATAAAGCGCAATTCTGTTCATATCTAGGGTTGCCGGTCTCACAAGTCTCCCGTCTTCGATGTCTTCCACTTCAGGGGATAGGACGGGTCCATGGTCGTAAGAGTTGCTCACCGCAATATGCATCTTGCGGAACGTGCGGCGGTTGAGCTCGAATACCACATCAACCTTGTTCTCACGAGAGGTGGAAAAGCGAGGCTCGGACCCGATCATGATGCTGCCCTGCTGTACTCCATGAACAAAGCACCGGAACCATTCATTTGAGCTGGATTTCACATGTCGAACAACGACAGAGTCGCCGATTATAACGGGCGGACGACGTTCCGCGAGGCCAGGCACGTCAACTGTAAGAGGTGGGTATAAGACGTATGCAAGATGGCCTGTAACACGAACTCACCGCTATATGGGGGCAAAATCAGCACAGTAAGAGGCTCAAGGTTGGTCGCACTTACAAATAATTATGCCCGGTCCGGCTGCGAAATGCTACAACTGCTTGATCGTAAAGCTCCATATCCTTTCTGTTTCAACCGTCAAATTTCTACCATGCAACCCATCTAACGACGCGGACTTACTCGGCTTGGTATTCTTCGAGCCACAGGAGGGTCTGCCAATAGTCCTTGTACGTCGGGGCCAGGAATCGTTCCCGTCGTATAAGATCCACTTTATCGTCAACTGAAGCATGCTGCAATTGAAAGATAGACACAATCTCGGGCGGGATTTCCAATTCTGGGAGTAGGTACCCGCAGGCCATATGTTCTCGTTCGAAGTTTACCGGAGGTTCACCGCTAGTAACGAAGCCAACGAGGTGAGGCCGTCGCTTGGGGCGAGTATATGGTGCTGTTGGAGCTAGTTGCTGCTGATGTAGCTTTACGGTAACGATGGCTTTGACAGTACGTGAGATGACGAATTCTTTGTTATCTTGGAAAGGCACCTGGAACGTGAACTCAACACGATCTTCGTATCGACCACGGTTGCCTTCAGAACCCGGACTTCAGCCAATGTCATAAAAACCTTAAAGGTATTGCGGACTTACCTTTTGGGTCGAATGTCACTTTCACCACGTAGGTAGCTCCAGGTAACAGTGTCAGAGCGGCGGAGAAGCGAACGGAGAAGCTTGGATGCCAAATGTGAGTAACCAAAGCTCTCAAGTGAGGAAAAAAAACTGCATACTTGGACTCCCGAAATCGAGGTTGGGTCCCTAGTTGCGAGGTAAGCCCGATGTTCTTGAGGAGCACCGCTTGTTCCGGATCCGAGTCCAGTAGTCGGATGTAGAAAACGTTTTCGCGGGTGGGCCATTCTGCCAACGTGCTAGTGTCGATGATACCGAAATCCAGTTCATCTTGGGTGATGCGGACACCAAACTTATCGCGACTCCTGTCCTCGACCCCCTTTTGATTTCCCGTCCGGCGCGCTTTGCGCACATGAACAGGATCGTGGAGGTGTTCGCCCCAGCGCACTAAAGGGATGTCCTGGTCGCACAAAGTACATTCCACTATTGCTGGGTCTCTAGAGGCTGCTGGGCGTTTCTGAGAGGTATCGGTTTCGCGAGTTGGGTGAGGAGGGCTGAAATGACCACCAGCGCTCGTGGGAGCCATTGGTGATCTAGCGACTTCCGGGGACGTTTTTCGGTCTGATAATTCAGCCGCCCAGCAGAGATGAGACTTCCCCCGTAAATGAGTCGCTCTATCGGCGTAACTCATAATTTTGTTGCAAGTAGTGCAGGTCCATCCGTTGGCCTTTTCGTATTCGGTCATCCGCTTTTTATGCGCCTTGGTTTGAATATGATCCCATAAACCCTTGGGGGTCAGCCCCCTCTTTTTACATACGGTGCAGTCGGTGTGGTTAAGCGGACAGAGTGGGATCCGACACTGGCCCGTCGTGAGAAACGTTGGACAGAAAAGATCGGCCATGGTGAATGACAGGCGCTGTATGGAAAGTGGGTAAGCCGATATGGAGGAAGGGACTCCGATGTTGTGCCAGTCGGACGTGGAATGAACCAAGTGACAACGTTGTATGTCACGGGTAAAGTCGGTGGACCGGGAGGTCCAAGATTTGCTATATGTGGAAAGTTCTCGCCTCGAGGCTTTACGCGTGTTTTCTGAAGCGGGGCGAGAATGGGCTTTTCATGCCAGAAGATGGGTCACTGGCTTCAAGAATATCAGGGAGATAATCACTTTACTTGACGCAAACGGTCATGAGCGCTGGAGGGGAGACGGTGGATACGCCGGTATCGGTAAGTAGCGAGTTCGTCCGGATAGCTGGTGGGGAACGAATGTATAACTATCTACGACAGAACCGTGGGAGTATATAGGTACGGCGGCATACCGCTCCAACGGGCGCCATCTTGTCGGATACCATGGTGGGCTTAATGTGGAGTGCCCTATCACCGCCTCTTCCGACCACCTTTCGCCTCAAATGGCGATCCACAGTTTCTCCGATTGCATGCAGCAGTTGACATAGGGGATTAGAGGAGTAAAGACGAACAAAGCAAACTGTATTTGATTCAGGTACATAACCCGATGAATTACACCCGCTAATTAATTATCTTCTTTAGCGCAGAATTTACTCGTCTTCGTGCCAGTACAAGTCGGGATCTGCCTCCAATCTTTCCACTTCATCGAAAGCCTTTAGTCCCATTGCAGAAGTCTTCGCAGGTAAGTCTCGCAAGTTTTGAACGAGCAGCTGTGCGTCGGAAGGTAGGTGATCATTGCTAAATCCATCGGGTACTTCCGCGGCAGGGTCCCAAGGAATCTGCTGCCCTTTCCAACCTCCGTTTGTATGAATCTGGTTCAGGAATCGCCTCCAGATTGGATCTAGACCTAAAACGTCCGGATCTCCCACTATGATGAGGACTGATTTTGCACGCGTCATTGCTACATTGAACCTTCGAGGATGAGCAACGAAACCGAGGGTGTGTCGAACGTCGAAGTCGACAAAGTCGAGGCTGCTGCGAACCGTCGAGACAATGATAGCATGGCGTTCCTACAAATAACAGGCTTACTACACCCGATTTCTCTGTGGGGAAAGCCAAAGCACTTACATCTCCTTGGAATTCCTCCGTGGTTCCGATTTTGACATCTGGAAAGTCTGCTTGCAGGAGAGTGCGCAGCTTGCAAACCTGAGCTCGGTATGGGGTTATGACACCGATGTCCTCGTCCACTGGCAACTAGAGTCAGATAACTGACTGAGCCATATGTGTCTAACGACTCTCACCAACACTGGCACACGGGTCGTAGCGAAGATCTTGCACGTAGTCCAGCACAGCGGACGCCTCCTCGATATTGAACCACGATGGAGACGAGGATTCTCGAAGATCTTGGCCTGAATAAAAGCTCAGTGTATCTGAAGCTACGGTTCGCTCGTGTTTACCAACCTTTGATTGCATGGAAAATGATCGGGTAGTCCGGATTAGGCAATTTATCCCATCCTATGCCCCATTCCACGACGGAAGGATCGGCGCACGCCTCAAGCTCGCCGTCGTAGAACTGTTGACTCGGGTATTCGATGATGGATCGGTGACTTCTCCAGTTCTTGGTGAGTTTTACGTGTCTGCAAGGTCGGTCACGCGTCGGTTAGGAAGGAGCAATGTATCGAAGAGGCACGAACGTTACGCCACGGTTCGCTGCCGACTTGTACATGTCCTTTTCCATGAGCCGCTCCAAGTAACTGACGCCGAGGCCTAGGCGTCTTGCTATGGGGCTGCGAACGATGGGACCAAGTTGTCTGGGATCGCCAGCAAGAACAATGGTTGTATCGGCGTTCGCGTTCATCTGTATTGAGACCATCACTTGGAAAAGAATCAGAAAGATTGCTTGAACTACGGGTTTTAAACTCACCTTCTGGCTCACTGGCCTGTCCTGCTTCGTCGATGAAGATATGTGTAAAGTGCCCATTCGGCACACCTACTTCGTGCGGCAAGCAGCCTGACGCGCAGGTTGAGACAACTACCCGATACTGCATTATCGCCTCAGGCCCCGGAATTCTGAAGGTTCCGTCATCGTGTTGAAGCGAGTAGCTGTCCAGTCTTGGAATAACGGTGGTCACTCTTGATGGGGCGTTGAGCCTGAAGAGTTGGTCTGTAGAAAGCGAATCGCATAGCCGGTCGGCAATGATGTCGGCAGCGTGATTGTTGGGTGCGCAGGCAAGGATCCTAGCGTCGGAATCCCATGCTAAGGATTGTAGAATTGCTTCGACGATGGTGACGGTCTTCCCTGTGCCTGGACTACGGAGAGTCAGTCGATGGTCAACGTATAATACTGACGTTGCACTGCTTACGGCCCAAAGATAATAAAAGGCATGGTCCCAGGGGGAAGCCTCGCGATCGCCGTCACCGCTTGGAGCTGAGGCCTGTTGAGTCTCACCCTCTGATCATAAAGCGCAATTCTGTTCATATCTAGGGTTGCCGGTCTCACAAGTCCTCCGTCTTCGATGTCTTCCACTTCGGGGGATAGGACGGGTCCATGGTCGTAAGGGCTGGTCACCGCCAAATGCATCCTGCGGAACGTGCGGCGGTTGAGCTCGAATTCCACATCAACCTTATAGTCACGAGAGGCGGAAAAGCGAGGCTCGGACCCGAGCATGATGCTGCCCTGTTTTACTGCATGAACAAATCCCCGGAACCATTCCTTTGAGCTGGATTTCACCCGTCGAACAACGACAGAGTCGCCAATTATAACGGGCGGACGACGTTCCGCGAGGCCAGGCACGTCAACTGTAAGGGGTGGGTATAAGACGTATGCAAGATGGTCTGTAACATGAAACTCACCGCTATATGGGGGCAAAATTAGGACCGTAAGAGGCTTGAGGTTGGTCGCACTTACAAGTAGTTATGCCCAGATCGGCTGCAAGATGCCACAACTGCTTGATCGTAAAACTCCATATCCTTTCTATTTCAACTGTTGAATGTCTGCCGTGTGGCCTATAGAGCGGCCACGGACTTACTCGGCTTGGTATTCTTCGAGCCACAGGAGGGTTTGCCAATAGTCCTTGTACTTCGGGGATGGGAGTCGCTCCCGTATAAGATCCACTTTATCGTCAATAGAAGCATGTTGGGTTTGAAAGATAGACAAAATTTCGGGCGGGATTTCCAATTCTGGAAGTAGGTACCAGAAGGCCCTATGTTCTCGTTCGAAGTTTACCGGCGGTTCACCGTCAGTAACGAAACCGTCTGCGCGAGGCCGTCGCTTGGGGCGAGTATATGGAGCTGTTGGAACTAGTTGCTGCTGATGTAGTTTTACGCTAACGATGGCTTTGACAGTACGCGAGATGACGAATTCTTTGTTATCTTGCAAGGGCAGTTGGAACGTGAACTCAACACGATCTTCGTAGCGACCACGGTTGCCTTCAGAGCCAAGACTTCAGCAATTGTCATAAAAAGGTATTTCGGACTTACCTTTTGGGTTGAATGTCACTTTCACTGCGTAGGTAGCCTTAGGTAAGAGTGTTAGAGCGGCGGAGAAGCGAACGGAGAAGCTGCGGTGTCAAATATGAATAAAGAATAGCTCTCAAGTGAGGAAAAAAAACGCATACTTGGAGTCACGAAATCGCGCTTGGGTTCTAAGCTGCGAGGTGAGCTCGATGTTCTTGAGGACCACCGCTTGCTCCGTGTCCAGCAGTCGGACGTAGAAGACGTTTTCGCGAGTGGGAAATTCTGCCAAGGTGCTAATGTCGATGATACCGAAGTCCAGTTCAGATTGGGTGATGCGAACACCAAACTTATCGCGACTCCTGTCCTCGAGTGCCTTTTGATTCACCGCCAGGCGCGCATTGCGTACATGAACAGGATCGTGGAGGTGTTCGGCCCAGCGCACTAAAGGGATCTCCTGGCCGCACAATGTACATTCCTCTATTGTTGGGTCTCTAAAGGTTGCTAGGGCCCGGGGTTTCTGAGAGGTCTCCGTTTCGCGAGTCGGGGAAGAAGGACCGGAATCATCACCAGCGCTCGTGGAAGGTGTTGGTGATCTGGCGACTACCAGGGACGTTTGCTGGGCCGACAATTGAGCCACCCGGCGGAGATGAGACTTCGCCCGTAAATGAGTCACTTGATTGGCCACAGTTTTATTGCACGTAGGGCAGACCCATCTGTTGGACTTCTGGTGGTCCTTCAGTTGCCTGTAGTGCTTCCTGGTCTTGAGATGACTCCATAATCCCTTGGGGGTTAGCCCCCTCGTTTTACATAGAATGCATTTGGTGTGGTTAAGCGGACAAGATTGGATCCCGCACTGGCCCGTCTTGAGAAACGTTGGACAGACAAGACCCTCCATGGTGAATGACAGGCGCCGTATGAAAAGCGGGTAAGCCGATATGGAGGAAGGGACTCCGATGTTGTGCGAGTCGGGCGTGGAATGAACCAAAGTCACAACGCTATATGTGACTAGTAAGTCGGTGGGCCGGGAGGTCCGCGATTTACTATCTGTGGAAAGCTCTCGCCTCGAGGCTTTGCACGTGTTTTCTTGATGCGGGCCGAGACTGGGGTTTTCATGCCGGACGATGGTCACCGACTTCAAGGGAATCAGGGAAGATAATTGCTGCACTTGACGCAAACGTTAATGAACGCTGGAGGGGAGACGGACGTCATCTTGTCGCATACCATGGTGGGCCTACGATGGGGTGCGTTATTACCGCCTCTTCCGCAATTTCTCCGCTTGCATCCAACAGTTGATAGCAGTACGGGTCTAGAGGCGTAAAAACGAACCAAACTAACCAGAATTTGATTAAATTACGTAAGCCGGGGAGGCTTGCCACTCTGGAGGAAGTCCAGGAGCAAAAAGACGGCGGGGAGTTCCCGGCTGCATTTTACATTATTTATTTTGTCTTTGTTTTCTGCCGCGTTATCAGTTCTTTGGGACATCTCGCTTCTTAGCGTTGGGCGACACCGACGGCTGGCAGAATATTTTAAGTTTACTTCTTATCCTTCTCACGTGCCCCTCTACCAACAGCCCAATGCGCGGATGTCTGGTGCAGGGGAACACGAGGTGGAGCTGGTTGACAGGACGCGCTTTAGTAGGGGTCTCGTGGGCCACGCTTTGGCCCCGGGTGAGTGTGCAATTGATGGTCTCAGAATTGAACGAAGACATGAATGAGCAGACCAGCGTATGTATCCGCTACAAATTCTTTAGTTTTATGATCAGACAGTCCGACATCCAAGACGGGGTCGCAAGCGCGGGCTGGGGCGCGTGATCACGTGACCGAATTGCCTCTCTGAACGTGAATAAAAAAAGGGCCTGCGTTGAGCGATAAGATCTTCCACCCTTTGTATAGCTCTCCGTTGGTCTACAAAACCTCGGCAGACTCTCGGCATGTTGCATCGATCGTTGGTGCCAAGGGAGCACTGCCTCGGGCATCTGCGGAACAAGCCACATCCGTCCTTTTCGGCATCTAGACCCTTACTGCGCGAAAAGCCAAGCACAGGATCGTCTTCGTAAGAAGCCTGCCATAACTACATCTAATTTGTATCCATGCTATTTTTAGGCAACCAGCTGCCGTACATCTCTGCAGCGTATGCAGCGTCAGCACCGCCTTGTCCCATTTTCGTCCCAGGCCACCTCGGATGTGTCTTCCCCGAGAGCCACTCCGCAGTCTCCGGATGAAATAGCTCAAAGTGATCGAGAGAAGCCTATTGGCTCCGAGTTTAGCCTCCACTGTCTTTGTCTCTCGGGCCCTGATAGATATGCCCGGTTTTGGTAAGGGTCGTGACGTGACATGGAATTGAGTTGCCGGGGCATGGCAGGGTGCACTCTTCCCAGGGGCGGAAACTCGCATCATTTGCCAATTCAATTTGGGAGCCAAGCATGACTTGCTTTTGTCAAGGTCCGAGGACGCCGATACGCGCTTCGTTGCCGTTGATAGGTCATTCGTAGCCAAAAATCCAAGGGTTCAGCCGGCTCGCCACGGCGGTGGATCCCAGATCTATTTCTATACACACGGGCGC
>WSTX01008095.1:0-17611 GCA_019633405.1 Tulasnella sp. 408
TCTCGCGTAATCTGTGCTCTCGCGAGGCAGCTTGGAATAAGTCTCGTGTCGGAGGTCAGGGAAGCAGTTCTCGAGAGCGTGCGAGAGAACGACGGAATCGGAGAACCGGGCCGACGACTCGACGAGCAGTTCGAGAACCTCTTCGTCGCTCCTTTTGAAAAGCTGAAGGATCATTCCCATCCCATTCTTATTGCTGTCGATGCCCTCGACGAATGTGACAATCCGGTGGACGCGGTAGACTTCATCAAGCTGATTCAGAAGCACTCTTCATCATTCCCCACCAACGTCAAATTTCTGCTGACGTGTCGCCCCGAGGGTCCTATACTTCGCCATCTTGAATCCAAACAGTGGTGCAAAGAAGACCTGGACCTGGCACCGGACGTAAACGATGACCTGGCCCTGTTCATCCAGCACGCTTGCCTCGAAGTCAGGGACGTACACGGTCTCTCGGAAGATTGGCCATCGTCCGGAGACATCGATCACCTGGTCCAAATGTCTCAAGGCCTTTTTCAATGGGCACGCACCGTAGTCACATACATTGGCAATGGTTCCCCTGTAGACCGGTTGTGGGCATTGCTTAAACGTCCATCGGCGTGGAGCGGACTCGATGACCTGTACCACCAAATCCTGTCCAAAGCCTTCGATAGCGTGAGGTTGGACCCCATCAGGCAAGATATTCTGCGTAGGGTGCTGGGAGCCCTGGTCGTAGGCCCGCATCCTGTTTCACTCGAAATAATTGCCAACCTGTATCGCAAGCACGAAGTCTTTGATGAAGCAAAAAAGGACCGTATCATTCCATTTCTACGCAAAGATGTTCTCGCGGACCTTAACTCCCTCCTGTTTATCCCCTCCTCGCCCGCCGAATCCATGCGTCTGATGCACACCTCCATCCAAGATCTACTAGCGAGCGAGCTCCGATGCAAGCAGCAGCCTTTCTACATTAATCCTGCTCGGTGCCATCAGCAACTAGCGAAAGAGTGCTTCAAGACTATGCTTGGAAGTCTAAGGGAGAATCTTTGCGACCTGTCGGATTATTCGAAATCAAACTTGGACGTGCAACCCATTGTGGAGCGGGTGATATCGAAGAGCTTGGTGTACTGTTGCCGAGCGTGAATAAAGGTCACCTACAAGGGAGCGGAAGGCCTTAAGATCTCTGACCGAGACAGTCGACGTATTTGACACCACTTCCGGGGAACTTTTGCCCCAGAAGAACAGTTTGAGAGCATTTAGAGTCGCCCATGAAGTTGGATCTTCTAGCGAGAAGTAAGGTCGATGGTTTGGATCGCTAACAGCCTGGTGGAATGCCTAGTAGAGAAGGTCAGCCTCGAGCATATCTAGTCCGGAAACCCTATCTTACCCAAGGCCGATATTCTTCAAGAATTCTGATATCGACATCTTCTACGTCTCTGAAATCCATTGTAATGATGCGAAAATTTCCCTACGAGGATCTGCAGGAGAGGTCGGGAATCGGGGTTGAGACGGTGGTTGTGGAATCTGGACTGAAGGACTGAACCAAAGCCAAGCACGTTGGTGGTGCCGTACCCAATTATGGCATGTTGTGTTGACGCATTGGCTTGTGTTTTGGTGTCACCTCTAGCTCTGTGCTCGACACCATCGAGTTGTCACGGGACAATGTGTTACTTGGGACAAATATATGTGACAAGCCAATCCGACATATTTTCGCGAATCCGACATAAAAACCCCAATCCAACATAAAAACCCCAATCCGACAGATTTTCCTCTCCTCCTCCAATCCTACAATCTTACTCATATTGTATATACTCGGACGAGACCGGCTCGTGCAGTGAATGGGAAAAGAGAGAGAAGCAGGGTGTCAGTGACATCATCACGCGAGGGACCCTTTCGTGAAAACGTACCACGTTCAACGCAAACGCTCTATGCAACACTTGGCAATCTCAGAGACACGAAAAACAACAGCGAACAACGCCCAATCCCCGGTATACCACGTCTTTGGAAGACATCTTTCTACAAGCTGGAATGCCGCGGCACCGTCAAACGGAGGCGTCCGAACTCCGCCGTTGTATGTGCTGGGGTGCACTCGATCATTCACCGGGCCGAGACTCACCGAAGGGAAGAAAGTCATCTTGCTTGTCCCTCGGTCTGCGATCGCTTCCTTGTGCTGTCTATCAGGGTTCGGAGCGCATACAAAACGTTGTTAATTAGAAGGTTGGATGTGGTGCCTGATCGGCATGTAACGAAGTTTGACAAGCGGACCAGGACCTCTCTCCCTCCACTGCACGCTCCCTCTCTTCGTCGAGCTGCCAACAATACACGCGACTGGGACACACTCCTATTGTCTTCTATTATGATCTGCGAGCTACGATATAGCGCGCGTGCTGCAATGATCGCAACCCGACCCGGACACAGGCTCCGTTCTTGACAAACAAACTCGTCCAAGCACTCGTCGAGTCTCTTTGCGCGGCACACCTCCCCCGTCACGGCGTCGCGACCTCGCTATGATCCTTTCGCTTGTGGAACATCAAACGTGATAGTACGCTATTCCCTTCTCTTGCTACGAGGTCTTCACTGACGCGCAGTATCGGTTGCTCGTAGGGTCCGGACGCTGTGTACCTCCCGAACAACAGTTTCAATATGGACTGACAGAGCATGTATCGCTACCGATGACCCAATACGTTTCCGAGGACGGCATCGCTCTCCCGCTCACCTCGTTCAACAATGCAAGACGGCACTCTCTGTTCCACAGAGAGTATCTAGGTGGCGACTTCTAACACCATTTTGGAATGGGCTCCATAATTCAGCGCACTGGTCTCTTCCTCTCCACCGCGTTCAACCCCGTCACTATGCAGCCCCAACTCCAATGCCCAACCGTCACCACCTCCTCGTACGCTTACGACTTTTCTGGAGCTCAGTCACCAACAGCTTTGGCTCGCGATCGTTCCGTCGGCTGTGATCCCTCGGAACAGGCCGGACAATCTCTAGTCGCGAACGACCGACGCTGGTGACATCTAGCGTCATAAAATCTAGGTGGCAACACGGACGTCGGAGAATGGTGAATCAAGCGGTCTTGAATGGACGGTCATTGAGTCGGTGTTCGTCCAAACGTCGGCTTTGATGCGGAGCGAGAGAGAGCGTCCGAGCTGACGACATGATTCGTCCGCTCGTACCCAACGACCACCTTTCGAAATACCGCCACCACGACCTTCCACATTTCAACCGCCAACGCTGTAGCGCCTTCTTCCGACCGTCTCGCGTTCCATCTCCAGTCACGTCGACGACATCAACGTTTCCGACCATCTGTGCGAATCGGGCCAGCGAGATGGATGCATCCTACGACCTCCTTTCGTCAACCCAAGAAACACTCTTCGACCGAGTCATGAGGTCTCGACTGGCTCAGGTCGAGCTGTGGTAACATACAAGATTGGGCCGAAGTGAATTGGGGGCTCGGTGTAGGCCACACGACGCGGCAGGACTACGATGCATAGGCCATCTCAATCCCATGTTCAATCGGATGTTCGGCTGCATTGAGCGCATAGTGCCGATCGTAGAATCCTGTGATGGCGAGTGAAGGGGCTCGGAGTGAACGACGGTCCTGTATTCGTCTACAAGCGAAGGGTTTCTGGGTCAGGTGGCTCCCGTTGGGGGAGTTCTGGCTCTGCAAGAGGAGTTCCCCAACTCCTTGCAGTGAGCCTCGTACTTTTCCTCCCTTACCGTCGAAAGCAAGCTTATGCCGCTCCTGTTCGTATTCAGACTCGCTCAGCTTAAAAACTTCCTATCCAGCAAAAAAGCCCCATCTTGCTTCGACGTCCTCCCCACACTTCCCGAACGCTCACTACTTGGGTATGGTGTCCCTTTCGACCTCATAGAAAGTACCCTGTCACCGTGGTCACGTAGACTTCTCCCCCTTCAAGACGTCTGCGACAATATCCACCTCGTAACCTCACTCCACCGAGCGCTCTACGTGACCGAATCTGGTACGAACGCCTTCATTCGAGTAGGAACGCGCAGGCTCCTCGTTAGGAACAGGTGGTTCCCAAGCATAGCTTCAGCGCCCCTCTCTGCGGCTATGTTGAAACACATCACGATGCTTTGGACACGAAGCGCCACCCTGCAAACTCTTCGCCTCAGCATCCGTCTCTCTCAGGGATCCACATCAGGGCGTGCATGCGACGCTACCGCAAGCTCAATCACCGACCCATCCATTGAAGCGAGCGCGCGTCGTGGGTCCTCTTTTTCGGTTATGAAACGGAAGACGCCTTGGGCGGTCAAAAACCATGAACGAACTGGGAGTGATGGCATCAACCTGGGAGCTGGAGAGAGCTCGTCGAAGGAGGGTAGTTGCAGTAATGTTGGTCCCTATATTGCTATGCGAAAGCGACAGTCCAGGTAGGTGAGAGCAATTCTGCTGGCACGCGGTGATGTCCAAGACACCATCAGCTCATTGCAATGATCTATTACTAGGCTAGAATAGTATATACGTCTGCAGAGACGAGCGCGGACTGACGTGCCACGACATTTTCGGGTGTAATAGCGCTTGACTGGAATGAAATAGTGAAGTTTCAGCCATCTTTCGAACCTTGGCCTATGCTACCGCGATCCAGGTCTACGAACAGTCACAAGCCGTGCCACTAGTTTGATGTTGAGACTTGCTGAGATGCTTGGTGATCGAATACAGTTCGTCGGGATGGGGCAGTGACTTGACATGGAAATTCGAACCCGTGTGTGTCTCAAGGCGGTGCGGCGCACAAACAACTCCCAAGGTGTGATTCACCTACCACAATCTCGAGCGCTCTCTTCCCTCAACGCTCCAGCTGCTCTGCCGTTGATTTAACCCAGAACTGCACATACTCGAACATCGTCATGAATAGTGAATCGACGCCGACCGACAGCCAACCGCCTCCCAAACAGCCTCCGATATCCGGACGAGTTCCCCATTCCCCTCCAGACGATGCGCGAGACCCAAGTTCTGATAAGAAAGTAGAGTCTTTAAAACAGGAGATAGCATCCATCCTCAGAGTAGGTCCGCTTCCACTATGCGCCACGGCTCTGTCGTAACTAGCCTTGATCTAGAACACCGAGTGGCCCAAAGATTCGGCATCCGCCGTGGAAGAGTTGCTCAATATCATCAATTCCTCGCCAGGCATTGCCAATAAAACAAAGAGTTTGACGGATGAGGTTCACATTCTCGTCGAGCAATATACAGGGTGAGTTCATTCCATCAAGACCGAGTCAGGTCGCTGCAGCTTGCCTTGAGTAGAGTTCTAGACGATGTCCGTATACGGCTGAAGGACGCATCATCTAAATCAGAGATGAAACGGTGGAAATTCCTCGAGCGGGTCAGGTCGTTGGCTTCCACCCGTCCCAGCAAGTGCACGTTGTTGTTCCATACTTGTCAAGATGACATGTCGAAGGTCATCAATGCTCTCAAGGTACGCCCGTGAACTCGTTTCTCGAGTTCGTGCTTCTGATCCAACAGCTGAAAGGAACGCCTGGACTACGAGCGGGCAAATGGTAAGTGCGGGCTCGGCGTTCACTAGCTCGCCCTAGACTTATCACTCATCTTCAATGCTCATAATAGAAGACGCGGATGACGTTGGATCCCCGCCGCTGGTTCAGCTCCTTCCGGCCTCGCAATCGCTTGCTCTGGACCCACCAGCAGGCACTTCTCAACAAGGAGTCACGGTGGACGACTCGACTGCCAACTCACTCGTCCCTTCACCACCACAATCAAATACTCATGAAGACCGCAAGGAGAAGGGCCCAATTAGTGATCCAGCCCTTACCATAGCCAGGAAGACTTTCAAAAGCGTGGAGATCGCATCCGGGTCCATTCCCGTCGTTGGGAACTTTGTCGGGGCGGCCGCCAAAGTGGGGTTGGCTTTCGTAGAAATGCTCCAGGTATCATGTCACCTTGGTCTGATTCACTCTGGCGCTCACTTATTCGCTCTATCGCAGACGATGGACAGGAACCACACCCTCGCAGTTGACCTCGGAGATCACACCTCGAAGCTGACCAAGCTCATTGGAAACTTCAAAAAGAAATCAAGCGCGGATGAACAGGATGTCGCCGTGCACGTTCAGGATTTGCACGGGTACGTTGATGGCAATCCGTCGGTCTGGTTCTGCTGACAGATTACCCAGGGAGCTTGAACGTCTCAAGAAGAAAGTCGAGGAATGGAATTCCTTGGGTCAATTCGGGAAAGCGTTTTCAGCTCGTGATCATGCAGAAGCGTTGAAGGAGTATCAAGGAACGCTGCAAACAGCCCGAGAGGAGGTTCAGGTTCGTAGTCGTAGACTATTGGTCTCCCGTGACGCGGTTGCCTAATTCCGCAAATAGCTTCTCGTCAGTCTTGACAGTCGAAATATCATAGTCGAACTCGGTAAGGAGCCTTGATCTAGAATAGAGCGCCATGCTAAGCCTTTGCATCAGAAAATATTGAATTACGCAAAGAACGGCGTCGTCTCCTTACATGCCTCGGGGATGGACAATATGGGGCGCGAGGAAACACAATCGGAGATATCATTTGCTTTCCTGGAACGAGAGTCGACGTATTGAATCGGGTTCAGAACTGGATCAGGGACTCGTCCCTCACGAACCGGGTACTATGGATCTGCGGTATGGCTGGCCGAGGAAAATCAACGATTGCGTCAACTGTGGTTCACAACTGGAAATGCCGGGCATCCTGCGCACTTTCCCACTTCCGTCGCGGTCAAAGTACAGCGAACTCCCGCGTCCTCTGTGCGCTCGCAAGGCAGCTGGGAAGTAGTCTTGTACCGGAGGTTAGGGAAGCCGTTCTAGAGAGTGTGCGAGAGAACGAAGGCATTGCAGAACCGGGCCGACGGCTCGACGAACAGTTCGAAACCCTCCTCGTCACCCCGTTTGAAAAGCTCAAGGACCATCCCCATCCCATCATCATTGTGGTTGACGCCCTCGATGAATGTGACGATCCAAAGGATGCGGTGGACTTCGTCCGGCTCATCCATCAACACTCTTCATCATTGCCCGCCAATGTCAAATTCCTACTGACGTGTCGACCCGAGGATCCTATCCGTCGCCATCTTGAATCTAAGCGATGGCGCAAGGAGGACTTGGACTCAGCCCTCGAAATCGACAATGACCTAGCCCTGTTTATTCGACACGCTTGCGCCCAGATCAGGGAAGACCAAGATCTCCCAGCAGATTGGCCTTCGTCCGGAAACATCGAGCGGCTAGTAGAAATGGCTCAAGGTCTGTTTCAGTGGGCGCGGACCGTGGTCACATACATTGGCAATGGTTCACCCGTGGACAGGTTGTGGGCGGTGTTGGACCGTCGGTCGGCCTGGAGCGGACTCGACGATCTGTACCACCAAATCCTGTCCAAAGCCTTTGACAACGTGAAGTTAGACCTTGTCAGGAAGGACATTCTGCGCCGAGTGCTGGGAACTCTCGTTGTGGCCCCGCATCCTGTTTCACTCGAAGTAATCGCCACCTTATACGCCAACCACCAAATATTTGATGGGCCCAAGAAAAGCCGGATAATCGCATTCTTGCGCGAAGACGTGCTCGCGGATCTCAACTCGCTCCTGTTTATCCCGAACTCGCCCACAGAATCAATGCGCCTGATGCACACCTCCGTTCAAGATCTATTGGTCAGCGAGCTCCGATGCAAGCAACAACCATTTTATGTTGATCCTGCCTGGTGCCATCAGCAACTAGCGGGCGAGTGCTTCAAGATTATGCTTGGAAGGCTAAAGGAGAACATTTGCGACCTATCGGATTATTCGAAATCAAGCTTGGACGTGCAAGACATCGTAGAGCGTGTGATATCGAAGGGCATGGAGTACTGTTGCCGAGCATGGTCCACTCATCTAACGCAAGGAGTCAGGTGGCCAAACCTGGGGGAAAACGCCGATTTTGCCCATTTTGAAACATTCAGCAATGGGACGATCCTGCACTGGCTTGAAGTAATGAGCTTGGTTGGAGCGACGACGGAAGCAATTACCTCAGCAAAGCAGGTGCATCAATGGCTTCTGGTAAGTCGAAGACGCAGGCTCCAGCTCTGAAGGTCGTCGCATTTACTAGACCAATCTTCAAAGTAGCAATTACAGGTACCCGCGCATGGTTCGCTTGCGGTCCTGTGGGACGATGTCTGGCGGTTGATAACCACGTATTCCGAGCCAATCTTATTTGGACCACTCCAGGTTTACATTTCAGCACTCCCACATTGCCCCACGGAGACTGAAATATGGACTCTGTACGGAAAGCATGCAAGAATTCAAATGCTGCACGGTCACCGGATGTTAGGCTGGCCGTCAAACCTTTGGACCCGAGATGCAAATGACGGGGTGAAAACGGTTGCATTCTCACCAGATGGCAGGATTGTAGCATTTGGATCCAATGACCATGAAATTCGGCTCCTGAATGCCCACACCGGAATGGCAGTAGGCGAACCGCTTATTGGACATGGTAGCACGGTTTGGTCTGTTAGCTTCTCCCCCGACGGCGACGTTCTGGCATCGGCATCCGCTGAGCACACCGTTCGACTCTGGAATAGCAGAACCGGCGTAGCGTTGGGCAAACCCCTCTCAGGTCACGTTCATGCGGTTGCCTGCGTTTGCTTCTCTCCAAGTGGCAAACTGTTGGCATCCGGATCAGTTGACAAGACCGTTCGACTCTGGAACACCGAGAACGGGGCGCCGATGGGTGAGCCGCTCAAAGGTCATAGTGGCGCGGTCATTTCCGTTTGCTTCTCACCCGATGGCAAGCTTCTGGTGTCCGGATCCGAGGACAAGACGATTCGACTCTGGGATCCTCAGACCAGAGCAGCTTTGGGTGAACCACTCATCGGTCACAGTTATCATGTTCGCTCAGTTTGCTTCTGCCCAAACGGCAGCCTTCTAGCATCGGGATCCGATGACAATACCGTTTGCTTGTGGGCTATGGAGACGAGAACCCAGGTCGGGGAAGGGCTCACCGGTCACAATGGCGGAGTCAATTCAGTTTGCTTCTCGCCTGATGGGAAGCTTCTGGCATCCGGATCCGAGGATGGGACAGTTCGACTTTGGGATACGCAGACCAGGGCAGCGTTGGGTGAACCACTTACTGGTCATAGTGAACGGGTTCGGTCCGTTTGCTTCTCTCCAGATGGAAAGCTCCTTGCGTCCGGATCCGATGACAAGACAGTTCGGCTCTGGGATCCTCAGGCCGGAGCGACGGTGGCCGGCTCCCTCATCAGTCACGGTGCCAAGGTCAACTCCGTCCGCTTCTCGTCCGATGGGAAGCGTTTAGCATCCGTATACGATGACCATTCAATTCGACTCTGGGATCCTCAGACCGGGGCGGCAGTGGGTGAACCGCTCACAGCTCACAGTAGTCAGGTTAACTCCATTTGCTTCTCGCCCAATGGCAAGCTTCTGGCCTCAGGATCCGATGACTGGACAATTCGACTCTGGGATGCTCAGACCGGCGTCACGGTGGGTGAGCCACTCAGAGGTCACGATTGGCGGGTTAGGTCCGTTTGCTTCCCACCAGACGGCAAGTATCTTGCATCCGGATCCGATGACCTGACGATTCGACTCTGGGATGTTGAAACGGGAGTGCAGGTGGGTGAACCTCTCAAAGGTCACACGGACTGGGTTCGGTCCGTTTGCTTCTCGCCCGACGGCAGGTATCTCGCATCCGGATCCGACGACAAGACGGTTCGACTTTGGGATCCTCAGACCAGAGTTGCGGTTGGTGAACCACTTGGGGGGCACAGTCACTGGGTCATGTCCGTATCCTTCTCATCAGATGGAATGCTTATCCTGGCTCGATGTGTCGACGACGGTCTCACCACCTGGGATGTCACCACCCGTCAAAGATGTGACACCCCTCGCAGCCACCCG
Source organism: Tulasnella sp. 408 (assembly GCA_019633405.1). NCBI lineage: Eukaryota > Fungi > Basidiomycota > Agaricomycetes > Cantharellales > Tulasnellaceae > Tulasnella > Tulasnella sp. 408. The sequence goes on from WSTX01008095.1 coordinate 9,844, forward strand.
TTCTACACAAATCCACGCTTTCAAGATCATTGGATAACGCTCGGGTCCTCTCGCTTCCTTTGGCTTCCTCCACAATACTGGGATTCGGGCGAGGATGGGGTGGCTCTCTTTGACGGGCACCTCGCTGCCTTTCAAAATGGGTCCCTGTCCATCCTTGATGTTTCTGATGTTCTTGGAGCTCTGACTAACCAGCTGTGATGATGAGAGCTGCTCACCGTAAACGCAATTCTGCACTTCCTCACCCGAGGTCTTCTTGAATACGTGCTATGAACGCCAGTGTTTCCCTTCCATAATCAGACGAAAGCTACTCCGTAGCATTGCGGTCAATGTATATCGTTACTACTCTGTCACTCCTGACCAATTTTGACAGTTAGGTGCCTTACTATCGTCGCCCCCGATCCTAGTCTCAGTCATCTTCGCTTTCATGAATACACAGCAAAATGCTCACAGGTTTGGCCCGAACCTTCGCTCAATAATACTCATCTATGCGTCGGTCATGAACCTAAACAAACCGAAGTCCACCGGTCCCATAATACGGACGCTAAACCATGTCGGCTATGGCACCCCCTACTCATAAGTAACAGTATAAGCTCATTTTACACAGAGAATAGCCTATTCAAGCATAGCTCAAGTACCTACGTGTACTTCCATCTTTCCCTTACACTTTCCCAGCGACGTTACCTCAAGGGTCGGTAACGATCCCACCCGGCTACTACCCGATAGATTTTCCCCGAGAAATCGTTTGCCAACTGTCTTGTCCAGTGAACGTTGCACCATTTACTCGTCCCTTAGACCGGCACATTGCAGATCAGATGGGGAAAGCAAAGCAACTCCCATTCTACTCCACACTAACACTAACTGATCCGTATACATTAGCTAACGTCACGGTCATCTCGATACGCCCTCCCCTCCTGACCGGTCAAATCATAAGCCCAACTTTGAAACAGGCAGGTCAAACAGCTGCAATTTGCATTCGACGATGGTAAGATATGTTTGCAATTATTAATTGAGCCTGCGGACCTGGAGCGGAGGGAGCCGAAGCATGATGAGGAGGAGGTTCCGGAGCTGAGATGCGTGCTGTCCGAACCCCGGGAGTGGGAAGGCGTGGAGGTCCAGTGAATATTCATACAGAAGCGTGCGGCATGGAAGTCGATCCAGTCGTGCTGTTGGAGGCGTGAGGCGTGGCCGAGCGACGTGCATCTTCGAAGGCAAGTATCCGCAGTGGAGGATGTGTTGTCAGTTCCGATGACTCCAGACAAGAAGAAACAAGAACACTTCCAAATCCGACGATACTTCACAAAGGGCAATCATACAATAAGCCACGGCGGCAAAGGACGAGACTCGTCTCGTGCAGCGAATGGGGAAAAAGAGAGACGCCGGGTGTCAGTGACATCATCACCCGAGGGACCCTTTCGTGAAAACGTCCCGAGTTCAGCGGAATTGTCCTGCGCAACGCTTGGCGATCTCAGAGATAACACCCAAGCCCCGGGATACCGCATCTTTGGAAGGCACCTGCTGTGATCTTGACATCCTTCTGCAAGCTGAAATGCCGCGGCACTGTCAAACGGAGGCATCCAAACTCCGCCGTTGTATGCGCTGGGGTGCACTCAACCTCTCACCCATTCACCGGGCCGCGACTCACCGAAGAGAAGAAAGTCAAGTTGCTTGTCCCTTGGCCTGTGGTCGCTTCCTTGTGCTGTCTGTCAGGGGTTGGTGGATGTGAAGGACTAGTGCATATAAACCAAAGAGAAGGAGAATTAGAATGTTAAAGTTCCGTCAAGCGAATTGCAAGGACCTCTCTCGCTCCATTACACTTCCCTCTCTTCGTCGACGCGCTAGTAATGCACTGCGACTGGGGCACGCTCTTAGCTATTCTCTTCTATTACATATGAGCTGCAATAGCGTGCTGCCAAGCTCACAACTCGATCGACCCGCAGGCTACCTTCTTGACAAACAAACTCGGCCAAGCACTTCTCGAATCTCTTTCCACCCACCTTCCCCCGCGACATCACCACAAACCGTCCGCTCGGGGAACAGCAAAGATGATAGTAAGCTACTCCCATTTAGTGCTAGGAGGTCTTCACTGACGCGCAGCATTGATTGATTGTAGGGTCCGGGCTCTGTGTACCTCTCAGACAACAGTCACCTTGCTCCGTCAAGGTCTCTCCCAACAACGTATTTATGTAATCATGCGCGGTGCCGTCTGAAGGGTCCTGGTACCCCGTCGGCAACTTGTCGGATGTTTCAGGTCTCCTATCCCCCTGACACCCTACCCTATTCTCCACTCGGACGTCCTTATTGTTCTATTTGACCTAGAAATTACAAAGTTCCACCTATATCTACAGTCTCTGCCGCTTTATCCTTGAAGGTCACTTTCCCACATGCTGATCTAGTGAATCAAAGCCACGCAAAAGCTTGATGGTGTCTCGGACGGAAAAGCGTTCTCATGAGTGTTATAGTCCCACTTGGAATGGGCGATATGTCGACTATCGCTCGTTCCAAGGTCTGCCCCTGCATAGGACCACAAGGACAACGGTGATGATACGAGTAAGTGCTATCTCTGCTCCCTTAAAATAGCCCACCATTTGCACTGACTTATCTGAAGTCGACAAGATATCATCACACGAGAGCTGAGTATTCGATTGGTTCGCAGTGCGAGCCTAGGCGCGGTTTGCGCCATAAATTAAAAGGGTGCTGAATGTGGTCTCAAATTGGTCCGTTTCTCGTGCCTAGCTAAGTAATCAAATGTACATAGATCTTTGTCGCCGCAAAAATTGACCGGTCCCACCCGCTCGGCATCTTGTGAGCAAGGTGCTCAACGCACGGCACGTGCGACCCAAGTTTCAATATGGACCGACAAACCGTGCATCAATCCCAATGACCCGATACCCTTCCATGAACGGCGTTATTTTCTCGTTCACCTCGTTTAATAATGCAAGACAGCAGTCTCAGCGTTCTGGGTGGTGACTTCCAACACCGCATTTTGGAATGGGCTCCATACTTCTGGCTACTCGTCTCTTCCTCTTCACCGCGTGCAACCCTATCACTACGAATGCCCAACTCGAAGGCCCAGCTCGAAGGTCCAACCATTACCACCTCCTTGTACGTCCACGAAACTTCCGGAACTCAATGACCAACAACTTTGGCTCGCGGTCGCCCCGAGGCGAACGGCAGACGCTGAGGACATCTCGCATCAAAACATTGAGGTGACAACAGAAACTTCGAAAAATGGAGACTACAGCGGGCTTGAATCGACGATCGTTTGGTCAGTGGTCGTCGTCGTCGATCTTGATGCGGAGCGAGAGAGCGTCCGAGCCGGCGACATGATTCATCCCCTCGTACCCACCGACCGCCTGTTGAAATACCGTCCAATCACCACCATAACGTTCTACCTTTCGACGCCGAAGCTGTAGCGTCTCCCTCCGGCCTCCTCTCGCTCCATCTACGATTACGTCGACGACATCAACGTTTCCGACCATCTACGTGAATCGAGCCAGCGAGACGGGATGCATCCTACGACCTCCTTTCGTTCACCCAAGAAACACTCTTCAACCGAGTCTTGAGGTCTCGGCAGGCTCATTTCGAGCTATGGAAGCATACAATATTGGCAGGAAGTGAACTGGGGGCTCAACCGAAGCGGCAGAACTACGACACATTGGCCTTGTCAAAGACTGTGTTGAATCGGAGGGTTGGCTGCGGGGAGCGTGCAATTGAGATCGGGGCTCTCGTGATGGCGGTTGATGGGGTTCGGGTGAACGACGGCCTTGTAATTGTCTGCAAGCGAAGGGTCACTGTGCTAGGCGGCTCCCATCGGGGAGCTTCGGCTCCGCCCCAACAGGAGTTCCCAAGCTCCTTGTAGTGAATCTCGAAATCCTCTTCCCTTACCCTCGAAAGCAACCTTATGCCGCTACTCTTCGTATTCAGACTCGCTTATCTCAATCGTCTTATCCAGCAAGTAGCCGCATCTTCCTTCGACATCCTCCTCCCTACTTCCCGCACGCTTACTACTTTGGGATTGAGCTCCTCTCCACCTCGTACACAATAGCTAGTCATCGTGGTCACGTCCACTTCTACCCCTTCAGGACGTCTGCCACAATATCTACCTTCTACGCGAGTCGGCCAAAACAAGATCCACCTCGCAAGCTCGCCCCACTGAGCCCTTCGGCGTGGCTAGCTTTGGCACGAACGCTTTCATTCGGCTGGCGACGTGTGGACGCCTCGTTAGTACAGGTGGCTTCCGAGCATAACTTCCGCTCCTATCCTCCGACGCGATGTTGCAACATACCATGATGCTCTGGGCACGAAGCGCCACGCTGCAATCTCTTCGCCCCAGCATCCGTCTCTTTTAAGGATCCACGTTAGGGTGTGTATACGCTTCGGAACCCAAGCACGAATGGTTCCCTGTAGAGGGGGTTTGGAGTGAGCGCCAAGTTGATTATTCTCAGGAGTGAAGACGCTCTATAAGCCACGATGGTTTGGGGTCTTGTTACTCTGGAGCGCGAGGAGGGTTTCACCCCTTTATAAGAAGCTCAGATTCGTCCTCTCCGGCTGTCGCGCGAGCCCCTTCCTCGGCACAAATGCAGGTGGGCGAACCTCTCAAAGGTCACTGGGCCACGGTTCAGTCCGTTTGCTTCTCGCCAAACGGCAAGTATCTCGCATCCGGATCCTATGGGGAGATTCGACTCTGGGATCCTCAGACCAGAGTTGCGGTTGGTGAACCACTTGGGGGACACAATGGCTGGGTTATATCCGTATCCTTCCCTTCAGATGGAACGCTTCTCCTGGCTCGATGTGACGACGACAGTCTCGCCACTTGGGATGCCACCACCCGTCAAAGATGTGACACGTCTCGCAGCCACCCGTCCCACGCAAATCCCCACTTTCAAGATCACTGGATTGCATTCGGCTCCTCTCGCTTCCTTTGGCTTCCTCCACAATACTGGGACATGAAGGCGCATCAGTGGGCTCTACACGACGGGAGGCTTGTTGCTTGGCCAAATGGGTCCCTGTCCATTCTTGACGTTTCTCAGGTTCTCGGAACTCTGACTTATCAGTTCTGATAAGGTGAGCTGTTCACCCTAAACACAAGTGTTACGCTTTTTCACCCGATGGCTTCTTGATATGCGATATGGGCGCCAGGATTTCACTTCCATAATCAGGCAAGAGATATTCTGTAACGTGGCAGCCAATGTATATCGTTACTACCATGTCACTCCCGACCAGTTTTGGCAGCTTCTCCCCCAGATCCTAGTCTCAGTCTATCTTCTCTTGCATGAATACACAGCGAAATGCTCACGGGTGTGGTCAAACCTCTAGCTCAATAGCTCTCATCTATGATTCGGTCATAAACCTAAACAAACCTAGGTTCACCGTTCCCTAATACGGGCGCTCAACTGTGCCGGTGTATGGCTCCCTCTACTCATAACTAACACCGTAAGTTCACTTTACCCAGAGAATAGCATATTCAAGCGTAGCTCAAGTACCTACGTGTAATTACAACTTTCCCTTACACTTTCCGAGCGATGTTGCACCAATGGTTGGTAAGCGATCCCATCCGGCTGCTACCTGATAGATTTACCCCTCGAAATCGTTTGCCAATCATCTTGTCCAGCGAACGCTGCACCATTTACTGGTCCCTTAGACCAGAACATAGCAGATAAGATGGGGAAAGAAAAGCGGCTCCTATTCTACTCCACGCTAACACCAACTGACTCATATATGTCGGCTAACGTTGCGGTAATCTCGAGACACCTTCCCCTCGAGACCGGTCAAATTGTAAGCCCAACTCCGAAATGGGCAGGTCAAACAGCTGTAACCTGTATTCGACGACGGTAAGATATGTTTGCAGTTATTAATCTAGGATACGGACCTGGAGTCGAGTGAGCCGAAGCGTGGTGGGGAGGAGGTTCCGGAGCTGGGAGGCGTGCTGTCCGAACATCCGGAAGTGGGAAGGCGTGGAGGTCCGATGAATACTCATACGGAAGCGTGGGGCCTAGGAGTCGATTCAGTTGTCCTGTTGGAGGCGTGAGGCGCACCTGAGCGACGTGCATTTCTGAGGGCTAGCATCCGCAGCTGAGGATGTCTGGTCAGTCCCTTTGACTCCGGACAAGGAGAACCAAAAACATTGCCAAATCCAACGAGACTCCACAAAGGACGATCATAAAGCAAGCCACGGCAGCAAAGGACAAGACCCGGCTCGTGCAGTGAATGAGGAAAGAGAGAGAAGCAGGGTGTCAGTGATGTCATCACCCGAGGGACCTTTTCGTGAAGACGTACCACGTTCAACGCAAATGCCCTATGAACACTTGGCGATCTCAGAGACACGAAAAGGAAAGCGGACAACGCCCAATCCCCGATATATCACATCTTTGGAAGGCACTTGATGTGATATTAACATCGCGGCACCGTCAACCGGGGGCATCCGAACTCCGCCGTTGTACTATGCGCTTGGGTGCACTCAATCTCTCAGCCATTCACCGGACCGCAACTCACCGAAGGGAAGAAAGTCAACCTGCTTGTCCCTCGGCCGGTGATCGCTCCCTTGAGCTGTCTGTCAGGGCTCGGAGTGAATACAAAAGGTTAAATACAGAGAAGAGATTAGATGTGGTGCCTGATCGGCATGCAATTCGAAGTTTGTCAAGCGAACAAGGACTCCTCGCTCTGCTGCACGTTCCCTCTCTTCGTCGAGCCGCTCATACATTAATGCACGCGCCTGGGTTACGCTTGTAATGTCTCCTGCTACCATCTCCCGATAGTCCGCTGCCAAGGTCACGGCTTCTACCACTCCTTGCAGACCTACCAAGGCTCTCTCTCAGGTCGTCCCTCCGTCCCGCGACAAACTCGGCCAAGCACTCGGAGAGTCTCTTTCCGCCCTCACCTCTCCCCGTCACGGCCTCGCCATGAATCTTTCACTCGTGGAACAACAAAGATGATAGTAAGCTAATCGGTCTCTTGCAAGGAGAAGGTCTTCACTGATGCGCACTATCGGCTGGGATGTGGCAGGCTCTTGTCTCTCCGTGCGGCAATTTGAATATGGACCGACAAACCGTTGTGTCGATCCCGCCGACCCAATAGGCTTCCGTGGCCTCCTTCAACCATACAAGACAGCACTGTCTGTGGAATGGAGTGTACCTGGGTGGCAGCTTCTAATGCCCCGGTCTAGAGTGGCTTCTATCGCTCAGGACACTCCTCCTGTCGTCCCCACCGCATTCAGCCCTGCGACTGCGAACCCTCAACTCGGATGCCCAACTGTCACCATCCCCGTCGCATGCTCTTGAAGTTCACAAAACTCAATCGTCAAACGACTGCGGTTCGAGATCGTTCCTTCGGCTACGATTCTTCGGCACAGGCCACGCAACCTCGCTCAGGGGCGAAGAGACGAGGTGAACGACCGACGCTGCAGACATCTCGCGTCAAGGCATCGAGGGAGCGACAAAGACTTTGGAGAAAGGATACTAGAGTGGTTCAACTAGTCGATCATTCAGCCAGTGTTCGTCCACTCTTCAACTTTTCACGGACGGAGAATGTCGAAGCTGACGACATGTTTTGTCAGGACGTACCCCCCGATCCGCCTTTCGAAATACCGTCGGATCACCACTACGACCTTGGACCTTTCCGAAGCCGAAGCCGTAGCGTCCTCCTCCAACTTCCTCGTGTTCTTTCTCCGATGAGTGGACAACTTCGACGTTTCCGACCATCTGTGTGTTCAGGTCTGGCGAGATGGGATGCATCCTACCACCTCCTTTCGTCCACCCAAGAAACACGCTTC
>WSTX01008096.1:0-17545 GCA_019633405.1 Tulasnella sp. 408
GCTGGCTGCAACTTCCATGAATCTCAGCGAAGCAAGTGCTCCCCACCCACGCTCAGTCCAAGATGTCAAGATGACCTAGCACTGTACCATTGGCGGTGAATGCGCAGCTCTCTTCGGTGTTATATCAGATTCCAGGAGGGGTTCTGACTATTTTTCCCTCCGAACTCGCAGCGCTATCCGCCTTCACGGCAATTCGTGTACACAGCGAGGGCATGGCTTCAGTCAAGTGAGCGATCACGGCCACGAGACGCGTGGGGCGAGACGTTTATACTCTTTGCATATGCTATAGCCTTTCGGCGAAGCTCTTCGATACCCACCTCCCAATCCAGCTGGCTTGAAACTACTCTCGACCAAGATTTCGACCCAGGCGATAACGGACGCACAAATAGCTGTCACTTGGCGACGCTAGACTTATCACGTCCCCAGTCGTGGTGATCCTTTGGTGGTCAACCCTTACCAAGTCTGCACTACTCCCATACAAACCTTCACCTCTGTCCCCAACCGCCTCCTCGTCCGCCATCACCTCCGAACATCGGCAGCTCGAATGCAACCCGAAATCCACCAGTACCCACCGCCGTTTATGACGCTGCCCCCCTCACGGAAGGAAGTAGTCGTTCCATGGTCCAGTACTACGGAGAGCATGCGTCTGCTTTCCCCACCATCTGCACCCCACACTACTTCAACCTCGGCCCAGGGAACATAGAGCGTTGCCAGCTCCTTCGTCGACTCGCCTGGGCATAGTGGAACCTGTGGAGGACCCCAAAGTCCTTCCGTCGACTCATGCACGAGCTTTGGTCAACCAGTGTCTAGGGCTCGCTCGTGGCAGAGCTCGTCGTATGGACTCGTTCCCGCAAGCAAGACCTGCCCCCGGAGATGCCCCGATCACTTAGCCACCCCCGAGTTTCAAGATTCAACGCATCGGCACTCCGTTCCGCGAAGTTTGGAGGCAAACGGGTCGTCTACCTCGAGAACCACACTGCCTTAATGCACGGGCCCGTATCGAAAGGGTGCGCCTAGGGCCGCCAACGTAACTCGGACCATCGTGGAGAAAGGCGGAACGGACCGGGTTTCAATGACCTCGTTCAGACGGGCATCCCGCATCGGGTCGTACGGTTCTGGCGCGAACGTCAAGTCCATCCAACGTGCATCCTCTGTGTCTCTCCCCAGCGTCCGCACACTCCACATCGAACAGTGACAAACCCCTTTACGGGGTGTTATCGCGCGTTCCCGGAGCTGGACGGGTCGCCTCCCGCGCAGGTCTCATCCTTCTTTACCAGAGCTCTGGATCCACATACCTGCGGGAAGCCGACCACGATGCGATCCTCCTCTTCTCTCAACCTGCCCCGGGGTCTGACACTTCCTCTCCCAAATGCGAGTCGAATTGCCGTTAGCCTCCACTTACTTCCGTCCCAATCCCGGTACCGTCCGGTTTCGAACCCCGTTAGCCTACGGCTTGTCGGACGTCAGTCAGGCCATGCGACTTGGAACGGCATTTGCAACCACTGGAATGAAGTGAACATGGTCCACCTGGGGCGCATTGTCGGGACTGCCGCTACTCAAAGCATTTACGTTGGAACGAGTGGACTTTGATGGTGGCAAGTGGTTGAATTGCCTAGGGACGACATGCCCCTGCCTTCAATGGCTCACGTTCAGTCAATGCGGTGGATGCACGCTCGAACAGACACGGTTCATTGTGGAGACACGGCAGGAAAACATATTTTCGACCCGACTCGTCCGACTTATTATCGAACAATGGTCGTCTAGCAACGTCATCAAGATCGACGAAGGTTCAGATGAATAGTTGAAGCGTTCGGTTGTATACGAAGTCATGAGCGCGGTCGGGGATCTGAAGCGGGATACCTATCTCCACATCGTGGAGCTGGGGATTAAACCTCTGCCCCCACCGTATTCAACACTCGTGGGTCTGTACGCCACTACGTTGTGGGTACTTACTTTCTATTCATGTTAGAGTTGGCGGGTAGTTAGAGATGCTGTGTACCAATCCAAAATAAGTATCAATTCTCAAGTCGAAGGAACGCGCGAAAGGGGCCTGACATAGTAAACTGCGACTGGGAACTGCGAGAAGAGCGAGAACTCGAAGTCGTTGCCCAGCAAAGGATGAGAGTTGGGATCCCTCGTCGCTACCTGCAGGTCTTCATTGCAGACCGACAACACGCAGTACCTAGCAACTGCTGATTTCAGAGGCACGATATCTCACTTCATCGCCCCCGGTGAATCGTGAAGCTTGCTGATGGCGATAACGCCCCGAGTCTGTCGCCCACGAGGATGTGCGCCTCCAAGTCCTTCTACCGAACAGTCTAGAGGTAACTAACAGTACAATATGTGTCTATGCTCTAGGACACGCCTTTAATTCAAACTCGGCTTGCTTACTAAGGTGTTTTAAAGAGGTCTCGGCTCAGCGGCCAACCCGTCAACGTGGATGCAACTGAGACACCCCCCAATCACCCCTCACCAATTCCGACCCCAGACGACACTATGACCAAGGCCCGAGTCCAGGCATACTACCTACCAAGCAACATCCCCTATGATATTCTTCTAATGACTGTCTTCACGCGCTGGAGAGGCGGCGTCGGCAACGGAGCTTGATACACTAGCAGTAGGAAGGTGTTTATTCCAATTCACATTTCACATGCCTTTGTTTGTAATTTAACGTTATGGCGGAACTTTCGGGATAGCTCCACCAGTGAGGCTTGTTGTGATGTTGTGGCTGACACTAGGGTCTGAGGCCTGGAGACGGCGTTCTGATAGGATGCTCGGACTGTCTCCAAATGCAATAGAGGCGACGACTTTTTTCGGTCCCACTGGTATGTTTGAGCGTTGTCCCAACAAAGGACGGGTATAATGTGGAAGATGTCATAAGGGAGGTCGTTGATGTGACGGACTCGAGTGCGGCGTTACAAAGAGCTGTTGCCCATATGCATGTCAGCGCCAGGCACAGACATCGTAGTCTCCTGAATCAGACTAATAACAACTTAGTGGGGAGGGTTTACCTGAGACCAGAAAGGCTCCGTGCAATCTACCTCACGTGATGACCAACGCGTTCAGGCGTTCAATTACGAGAAAAGATCACACCTCATCAATTTTCATCGTCCTACGAACTGATTCCCAATCGGTCCCCTTTCGTCTGCTCAGTAGTGCTTGGGTCTCTAGTAGTATCAACGCAGCTCAGACTTTGACCCATGCGACTGGGTGGTTGACTGGTACGGCTCAAGTTTACACGTTCAATTGGCACACGCATACCCATGCTTCTCTAAGGTACCTTTCCTATCCTAGATCTACCAATGTTGAATGCGACGGAACGCTCGCAGGACACTCAACTGCGGTATACACGTCAACTCTCATCTCTCCATATAAATGACCTACCATACGACGTGTTCCACCTTCTCTTCTCGATATGCCGTCAAACATGGGAAGGAATCATCCCCTTCCCAGTCTTGGCTTCACATGTTTGCCGGATATGGAAACGGCACGCCCTTAGTACACCTAGCTTATGGACGAACTTGGAGTTTCGGCAAAAGAAACCACAGTTCGAAAGATATCGCATTTGGTTGGGGCGCGCGAACGGCGCGCCATTCGACGTTGTACTCTACCGAGGGCCGTTTCTAAAGGCGAGCCTGAAGCACGCAAAGCAGATCATGCGATTGGTCATTCCCAACATCGCGAGTCTACGAACGCTGGTGGTCAAGCGCGTGCCTCACAATCTCCTCCGCATTATCTTCGACCGTCTCGCCCTTGTTACGGCTCCACAGCTGCAGAAGCTCACGGTCATAGCAAGCTGAGCGCCAGTCTGGTCCCGTGAAGGGGAGCATTCAAAGTGGAAATTCAAACCCTTCATTCAAGGGGGGGGCTCCAAGACTTCGGGAGCTCAATCTCGAGTGCATCAACCCTTCCTCTACCATTGGGCGTTTCAGGGACCTTGAATACGTTAGACTCAAGTGGAGTGGGGTATTCGGTGACCACACGGTTTCTGCGTATGACCACGTAAAAGCGGTTCAAGACCTTCTTACCCTTCTTCCGAATCTCAAATATATCCTACTGGGCGACACCTCACCCCATGACTACTGGATGGATTCATTCCGACGAAGTTCAACAACCTTTCCCTCCACTCCCTCCTCCACTCACTCACAACACCCTTTCACATATTTCCATCGGGGCTTCCATGTCCGACACAGATGCAATCATCACGTCACTCGTCCTACCGGAACTGAAATTCGCAATTGATCGCAAGCAGAACGAGCTGCTCATCGGCGTAAGATGTCTGGTATCCATGGCCAAGGCGAGTTCATGCCCCTTCTCCAGCCTAATCAGCTTGCGACTAGGAGGACCCTGTGGCTCCGTCGTTAAGGAGGCGCATCCACGAAACTCTATCAATATGGCGCATTTGGAAGGAGCGTTGGATCGTCTGAAGCATCTCAGATCGCTGAGCTTTGATCGAGTCGACTTTGAAGACGACAAATACCTGTCCTGCGTTGGGCGGACATGTCCGGAGCTGGAGTGGCTACGTTTTGTCCTTTGCCAGAGGTTTACGATGAGGCAAGTTCGATCGATTGTAGCGGCTCGATCGCCAGCACAAGATAAACTTCGCCCATTCATTCGTCTTATCGTTCATAAGTGGTCAAACGAGGTCGTGCATTTTGAGGAAGGGGACAGGGAATGGCTGGAGGGAGCGGTGGAGTTGGAAATAAGGAAGTATCCCCCCAAGAATACCAGTGGGCAGGATTACCTTAGTGTAGTCAAGGGGGTAAAGCCTCTAACTCATCTGTAGTGCTTTAAAAATCGGCTTGCTACGTATGATGATTGAAAATGCAGTCAAATATTAGTTTTTTAGATCAGAGCCTGGTTCGCTTTGCAAAGGTTGTCTTTATATCGTAAATACTACTCCCGCATGATACATTGGCATCCCCTACATTGGCCTGCACCAAGTCAGTAATCCTATAAGACTGGAGCTACAGTGGCGCCGCGATTTCTTCTATGAACAACGAACCTCTCTGAATACATTCAGGACTTCAAGTGCTTCGAATAGAGATTCTCTCAAAGCACTCTCTCGTAATCTATGCCTTCCACCACCCTAAAATGATTCTGACCGTCCCAGTCATAACGGAGGGTCGTGACCGCCCAAAGGTCAACGTCGTCTTCGATTCGTTCTCGAGATTCCTCGTCGTCGGAACTGTATGGACCGCTGGGAGGGCATTCGTAATCGGTTATTTGTCTCAACGGATCGGCGTTCCCTCAGTATTCCTAGGCCTCTGCGTGTTCAAACGCTGAGAGTGCACCCGGTTTGATTGCCGATGTATGGCGAGCTCGAAAAGGCCTGTGGGTGAGCTGGGAAATAACGAATCGAGGGCACGTGCACTGATGACTGTGCAGCAGCCCACGAGGCAGTGCGGTGGACGATTACTGGCTTCCATCTCTCCTCATCCCCCCACCACTTGTTCTTCCAGCTACATCAACTAACTTTACGCATACTCGATCATCGTCATCAGAAGTCGGTCGATGCCGACTAACAGCCAACCGCCTCCCAAACCACCTGCCAATCGTGGCCCTGAAAATGGCGACCTCAACACAGGTCTTGACGAGAGAGTAGAGTCCTTGAAATCAGTCGTAGTATCAATTCTCAAAGTATGTGGGCTCGGCCTGCATATGCCTCTGAGTCGTTAACACTGAAGATGTTCTAGGACACCGAGTGGCCACCCGATTCGACAGACGCGGCGAATAGTTTGATCAATACCATCAACTCCTGCCCAGAGATCGCCACAAATAGGTCTCACATGACAAAAGAACTCCAAAATGTTGTCGAAAAGTATATAGAGTGAGTTTAGTGCTGCGCAAACGGGTCAGCTCGCTACAACATTTGTCGACCAGAACCCTGGGCGAGATTCACATCCGGCTCAGGGATGCGTCGTCGAAGGCGGCGATGAAACGGTGGAGGTTTCTTGAGCGGATGAAGTCAATCGCCTCGAACCGCCTCAGCAAATGCACTCTGCTGTTCCAGACCTGTCAAGATGACCTATTAAAGGCAATAGATGGTCTCAACGTACGTCGCTCAAAGTTATTTTAGAGCTACACTTTCTCATGTAACTCTTAAAGAAACGCTTGGAGGAGGAGCGAACGAAAGGTAAATGTGGCCTAGGGTTCATACGCGTGCATGAGATTGATTATTCATTCTGCTCAGTAGCCAGCGTCGCGGGTGATCTCGAATCATTGCCAGAAGCCGAGGTTCATCCCTCGGCCCTGAGCGTCGTGCAGTCGCTTGCGCCCGACACAACGACAGACACCGCAGAACAGGGATTCACGTCCGACGATTCTGCTCAGAACCCGCCCATCCCTCGAGGCTCTCAATCAATTACTCCTAAAACCCAGAAGACGCTAATTCCGATTAGTAACGAAGCACTCTCTATTGCTAGGAAGACTTTCAAGACCGTGGAGATCGGATCCGGAGCCATTCCCATTGTAGGGAGCTACGTTGGAGCTGCCGCCAAAGTCGGATTAGCGTTTGTAGAGACGCTCCAGGTACCTCAGATCCCAGTTATAATAGCCTCTCTAGCCCTCACATGCTTATCCTATTACAGACGATGGACAGTAATGACAGCCTTGCCATTGACTTAGGAAATCATACATCGAAGCTCAACAAGCTTGTTGAAACATTTAAGCGAGCGTCAACCATGGACGAAAAGGATGTGACCAATCATATAGATGCCTTGCAGAGGTACGCCGATTGCGAGTGACCGGGGCGGGTGTTCTGACATGTTGTACAGGGAGCTTATTCTAGTCAATAAGAAAGTGGAGGAGTGGAGCTCCTTAGGCCGATTTAAGAAAGCATTTTCGGCCCGTGACCACGGAGAAACGCTAAAGGATTATCAGGCGAGAATTCAGACTGCTCGAGAAGAAATGCAGGTTCGTGACAAATGGTCCTGATGCGGGGTGATAGTTGACTAATTGGTCGGCAATTAGCTTCTTGTTAGTATCGACAGTCGAAATATGATAATGGACGTCGGTAAGTAGCCCCAGTCTTGTGAGGTTCGACACTGCTAATATTCTTGCATCCAATATCTCACGGGAAGAGCGACGTCGTCTACTGAACCGCCTTGGAGACGGACAATATGGAGCGCGAGGAAACACCATTGAGGATATCATCTGTTTCCCTGGGACGAGGCAGGAGATATTGAAGGAGATAGACGGTTGGATCGAAGAAACCTCCTCCGCGAACCCCGTACTCTGGATCCGCGGAATGGCCGGGCGAGGAAAGTCAACAATTGCGTCGACCGTGGTTCACAATTGGAAGTACCGAGCCTCCTGCGCGATATTCCACTTTCGCCGCGGCCAAAGCGCGCTCAACTCCCGTGTCATATGCGCTCTTGCAAGACAGCTTGGAAGCAGTCTTGTGTCAGAGGTCAAGAACGCAGTCCTGAACAGCGTGCGGGAGAACGAAGACATTGCAGACCCAGGCCGACGACTGGACGAGCAGTTCGAAACACTTTTCGTCACTCCCTTTTCCAAGGTCAAGCAGCGAAATCATCCCATCCTCATTGTCCTCGACGCCCTCGACGAGTGCGACAATCCAAAGGACGCTGTCGACCTGGTCCGGCTCATCCATAAACACTCTCCATCGTTTCCAAACAATGTCAAATTTCTCCTTACGTGTCGCCCCGAGGCTCCGATACTACGCAATCTCGAACCAAGGCAATGGCGCAAAGCAGACTTGGATTCCGCATCGGGCACCAACGAGGACCTCGCTCGATTCATCCAGGCCACTTGCAATCACATCAGGGATGAGCACAACCTATCCGACCACTGGCCTTCGGCTGGACACATCGAGCAGTTGGTACAAATGTCCCAAGGTCTATTCCAGTGGGCTCGCACTGCAATCACATACCTTGGTGAAGGCTCACCCGCCGTTCGGTTACGGATGTTGCTCGATCGTCCTGCGACGTGGAGCGGGCTGGACGAGTTATACCATCAAATCCTGTCAAAGGCTTTTACTAATGTGAGGTTAGACCCTGTTCGAAGCGATATTCTGCGCCGAGTGGTGGGAATCCTTGCGGTAGCTCCGTACCCTGTCTCCCTCGAAGTGATCGCCAACGTTTATGGGGGAGACCCAATCTTCGCCGGGATGAATCCACAGGATATCATCGACTTTGTACACAAAGACATTCTCGCCGACCTCAACTCTCTACTATTCACTCCACAATCGCCAGCTGAGACGATGCGGCTAATGCACACCTCCATTCGGGATCTTCTCGTGAGCAAGGACAGATGCGAGCAGCACCCTTACTATATCGACATCGTTCCCTGCCATCGGCAACTAGCAACCACCTGCTTGGAGATTCTGCTGGAGCACTTGAAGGAGAACATTTGTAACCTGGTAGATGTTTGGAAACCAAGTTCGGAGGTACAAGACGTCGTGGAACGGGAGATATCAAATGGCATCCGATATTGCTGCCGAGCGTGGCCCACCCATCTCACGGAAGGAGTCAGAGGGCCAAATCGTGAGGAAGCCGCCAGTAGCGCTGAGCTAGCGCAGCTTGAGTCATTTAGCAAGGAGAAGTTCATGTGCTGGCTGGAGGTAATGAGCTTGATAGGAGCTACCAAGGAAGCAATCACCTCAGCGAAGCTGATCTATCAATGGCTTTTGGTGAGTTGATCGCACTAGTTCCCATTATATGCATGGGCTAACGAACAGAAACGACGTAAGCAACTATCTCGAAAGAAGTCACAGTATGATCAACTTGCTGTGCTTTGGAACGATGCTCAGCGATTCATCACCACATTCTTCGAACCGATTGCATTTGGACCACTCCATATTTATATCTCAGCACTCCCCCATTGCCCTACCGAGACCGAAATATGGAAGATATATGGGAGATATGCCAAAATCCGCACTCTACATGGTCACCGGACGTCAACGTGGTCATCAAACCTTTGGACCCGATCTCACAACTCGGGGGTGCTAACCGTTGCATTCTCACCAGATGGCAGGGTTGTGGCATTTGGATCCCTTGAAGGAGCAATTCGAGTCTTGGATGCCCAGACCGGAACGGAAGTAGGCGAACCGCTCGCCAGTCTAAGAGGGACGGTTCTGTGCGTTTCCTTCTCGCGGGATGGCAAGGTTCTGGCATCCGGATCCGTGGACAGGACCGTTCGATTTTGGGATGCTGAGACCTGGGAGGCAGTAGGAGAACCACTTATAGGCCCCACCGATGATTCCAACTGTGTATGCTTCCTGCCAAATGGCAAGGCTCTGGCATCCGGAGCGGTCGACGGGACAGTTCGGCTCTGGAGTACCGAGACCGGAGCAGCGATGGGCGAACCACTCACAGGTCACAGGCAAATGGTTTGGTCCGTTTGCTCCTCGCCCGATGGCAAACTTCTGGCATCCGGGTCCCTGGACACCACAGTTCGGCTCTGGGATCCTGATGCTGGCATTGCATTGGGTGAGCCACTCGAGGGTCACAGTGACACGGTTCGGTCCGTTTGCTTCTCTCCTGACGGCAATCTTCTAGCGTCTGGGTCCGATGACGATACGATTCTACTGTGGAATCCTAAGACCCGAACGACAGTGGGGCAGCCACTGACGGGTCACAGTGGTGGAATTAGCGCTGTTCGCTTCTCACCTGATTCCAGGGTTCTAGCATCCGGTGGTGGTGATGGGACGATTCGGTTCTGGGACGCCCTGACCGGCACTGTAGTGGGTGAGCCGCTTATTGGTCACAATGGGCGGATTCGGTCCCTTGAGTTCTCTCCAGATGGAAAGACTCTGGTGTCTGGATCTTCTGACGAGACAGTTCGACTCTGGGATCTTCAGGCCAGGGCGGCGGTCGCCGGGTCCCTCACTCGGGACCACACCACGGTCTACTCCATCTGCTTCTCTCCTGATGGGAAACATCTAGCATCCGGATCTAGCGACGGGAAAATCCGTCTCTGGGATCCTCACACCGGAGCGGCGGTGGGCGAACCGCTCACAGGCCACAGTGCCGAGGTCGAGTGCATTTGCTTCTCGCCCGATGGCAGGCTTCTGGCATCCGGATCTGAAGACCGGACGATTAGACTTTGGGATGTTCAGACTGGTTTTGCAGTGGGTGACCCGCTCCTCAATCAGGAGGAGTTGATATTGTCCATTTGCTTCTCGCCTGATGGCAGACTTTTGGCATCCGGATACAGTGACAAGACCATTCGACTCTGGGATCCTCACACTGGAGTGGCGGCGTGTGAGCCGGTGACGGGTCACTCACACTGGGTTGATTCTGTTTGTTTCTCACCCGATGGCAAGTATCTAGTATCAGGATCTCGCGATGGGACGATTCGGTTCTGGCATCCTCAGACGGGACTGGCGGTGGGTGAGCCACTCGAAATTCACACAGAAATCGTCATTTCCGTATCATTCTCACCGGATGGAAAGCTACTCATGGCTGTTTGTGACGACGGCAGTCTCGCAACTTGGGATGTCACCACGCGTCAAAGATGTGACACCCCTCGCAGCCCCCCATCCTACGCAAATCCCCTGGTTTTTAATCAGTGGGTATCGTTCTATTCCTTCCGCTGTCTCTGGCTTCCTCCACAATACTTGGGTGCGCTCTTTGATGCGGTTGCCGGGATACTTGTTACGTTTCAAAATGGGTCCCCTTCTATTTTTGATGTTTCTCAGGTTCTCCCGATCTGACCATCCGGCTGTCCTAGCTAGCTTTCGATGTAAAACGTCACTGTGTATCTATCGACACGAGATTTTTTCGATACATGAGACGAATCCTGGCGTTTCCCTCGCACAATGATATCCCGGAGCATGGTTACCCATTGACCTCGTGAAGAACGTTCCGTGCATGACCAGTTTGGACATTCCGACCGCCTTCTTATCTCCGCTCCCGGAACCCTTTGCATCAGCGCATATTCGCTTACATGAAGACACCATCCCGATGGTCATGCATTTCCTTCGGTTTATGCTTCTGGCGGTGGACCTCAACCCATCATTCGCGTGATACGAACACAAAATCTATGGATCCCACGTGAACCAACGAACCGCGCAAGTCCATGCTACCCAGAGAATAATGCATCCAAGGGTAGCTCAAACCACTGCACGTCCTTTCACCTCTCGTCCCCTTCCGAATGACCATAGATCAATGGTCGGTACGTGACCCCACATTCGTTAGCTGGGAGGTGCACCTGGGCGATGCGACCCTTGTTTGTTTCCGCCGTGAGATCACCCGGAAGAGAACAACAACCAGGAACGGTTCTAAATATCCACAAATGACAATATTAATGATTATGGAAGCAACGGACATTCCTCGTATGTGGGTTGTAATAGGAGCTTTTGTGTCTGACTGTGCGTGCCAGGTTCGCCGTGGGGTGGGAACGTGCTTCGATAGACGTCCAAGCTCAGGGCCAGCCCACCACTGCTCGATTCCCTTCATCTGCATAGCTGACCAGCAGTTGTGGTGTACCTTTGCCGAACCTCCTCGTTAACCCCTTTTTACTTGGCTTTTTTCGCCGTCTGGAACGCTGTCTTCCCCGGCGTGCCTCTTGACGCCCCGGGAATCTGCTCCTTACAAGTTACCACCAATCGACGATCGACACTCGTCAACACCAGGCCTCTCACATCAAGCATCACACATCGCAATCAAGTTCGGCGACTCCTTTGGTGCAGCAGCTCCGATATTTCACCACCAACACCGAGCACAAACAAAAATTTCATTCTCGACCGAGGTCCGCTGGACTTGCTGTGCAACCATACGCTCCGCACCAGCACACCCTCCCCACCCACTGTTACCAGTGACTTAGTCCGACTCAAGCACTCCACTAGGCCACATCTGGAGACACTACCAAGGTGTTCGCCCCCTCTCGGCTGACTGCGCATTCCATCAACCTCAAGCATCCAAGTACTCCTCACCCACATCAGTCCGAGATGTCAAAACGACCGCAGCGATGTACCATTGCCAGTGAATACCCAGTCTCTTCGTTGTTGTAGCATCTTCCAGGAGGGCTACTGAACATTTGATCTAAGGATGTGCCTTCACCGCGGCAATCCACGGACACGGTGAGGGGCACGGCTTCAGTCAAGTGAGCGATCACGGCTTCGAGGCGCATAGAGCGAGGCGCTAATATCATTTGCATCTCCTATAGCCTTTCGGTGGAGCTTTTCAATACCCACCTCCCAATCCAGGTGGCTTGAAACTACTCTCGACTCAGGTTTCGGTCCAGGCGATAACGGACGGGCAGGTAACTGTCACCTGGCGACACCAGACTTATCAAGTCCCAAGTCGTGGCGATCTTTTGGTGGTGGTCAACCCTCACCAAGTCTGCGCTACTCTCATACCTTCCCCTCTGTCCTCAACCGCCTCCTCAGGCGCCAACCACCTCCGAACATCGGCAGCCTGAAGGCGACCCTAATCCACCAGTACCCACCGCCGTCCATGACGCTGCCCCCCCTCACGGAAGGAACTAGCCGTTCCAATGGTCCAGCGCTACGGAGAGCAAGTGTCTGCTTCACGCCCTTTCCCCAGCACCCGCGCCCCACTCTACTTCAACCTCGGCCCAGGGACATAGAGCGTTGCCAGCTCCTTCGTCGACTCGCCTGGACATAGTAGAGGACCCCAAAGTCCTTTCGTCGACGCGGGCACAGCTTCGGTCAACCCGGCACGCGATCTGCGCGCATCAGTGCCTAGGGCGCTCTTCGTATGGGCTCGTTCCCGCAAGCAAGACCCGCCCGCCCGGAGATGTCTCAATCACTTAGCCATCCACCGGAGTTTCAAGCTTCAACTCATCGGCGAAGTTTGGAGGCAGACAGGTGGTTTACCTCGAGAACAACGCGGCCTCAATGCACTGGCCCGTATCGAATGCGTGCGCCTAGGGCCGTCAACATAACTCGAACCATCGTGGAGAAAGGCAGAACGGACCAGGTTTTAATAACCTCCTTCAGACGGTCATCCCGCATCGGGTCGTACGGTTATGGGCTCGAACGTCAAGTCCATCCAACGCATCCTCCGTCTCTCTGCCCAGCCTCCGCACACTCCTCATCGACGGCGACAGACCCCCTCACGGGAACTTCCCCCCCGTGCCTGAGCTGGACGGGTCGCTCCCGCGCATTTCTCATCCTTCTTTAACCGAGCTCCGGATCCAGCTTTGGGAAGGCGACTGTGATGGGATGCTCTCTTCTCTCAACCTGCCCCGGGGTCCGACACTTCCTCTCCCAAATGCAAGTCGAAACGGCCGTTAGCCTCCACCTACTTCCCTGCCTATCCCAGTAGCGCCCGTTTGCGAACCCGTTAGCCTAGGGCTTGTCGGACGTTATTCAGGCCACGCGACTTGGAACGGCATTGGCAGCTACTGGATTGAGGTGAACATACCCCATTTGGAAGGCGCATTGTCGGGACTGCCGCAACTCAAATCATCGACGTCCAAACGAGTGGAGTTTGGGGGTGGCAAGTAGTTAAATTGCCTAGGAACGACATGCTCCTGCCTCCAACGGCTCACGTTCAGTTAATGCGCTGGATGCACGGTCGAACAGCTTCGAGTCATCGTCGAGACACGGCAAGAAACACATTTTCGACCCAGCTCGTCCGACTTGTTATCAAGCAATGGTGATACAGCAAATTCATCACAATCGACGAGGATACAGACGAACGGTTGAAGGCCTCGCTTATATACGGAGTCATGAACTCTGCCCGGGGATTAGAAGCGGGACACGGTTATCCCGGCGCCGTTGAGGAGATACATATCTCTGCCCTTGCCATAGTCAAGACACGCGAGTCTCTAGGCGGCTACGTTACGTGTACCTACTTTGTATTCAGGTTAGAGCTGGCGGGTAGTTATAAGATGCTGCGTACGAATGCAAAATAAGTATAGATTCTCAAGTTGAAAGGCGCGAAGGGGAGATCTTGTCACCTCATGGCAGAAAGAACGTGTTTATTGCCTCGTATCTCAATATTAATGTTTCGAACATTCGTAATTCAATAACCTTCCGGGGCCCGACAGCTCCACCTCTGAGGCTTGCTTTGATATCATGTTGTGGGTAATACTAAGGGTCCGAGGTCAAGAAGCTTCGGTTCGTGGACCGGGAGTGTTTTCGGCGTCCCTTCCCGCTTCCCCCTCGGGTGGCGCGGGGATCTATCATTAATGTTCCTCAGGTGGCATAGGAATACCTGTGAGACTTGGCGCGGACTTGTATGTACCTAAGGACAGAAAGGCTTCGTCCTGAACTCGTTGAGTACTCTGCCTCTCGTGACGACCAACATTCAGGCGTTCAATTACCTCCTTCGTCGATTTTGGTCGTCCTGCGAACTGAACCCCCAATCGGTCCCCCTTCGCCTGTTCGGTAGTGCTTGGGTCTCCGCGGCCGGTAATATCGACGCAGTCCAGACTTTGACCCATGCGACTAGGTGGTCGACTGGTACGATTCGAATTGCCGCGTTCATTTGGCAGCACGCCCACGCACGCATGTTTCTTAAAGGTCCTCGTCCTACCCTAGATCGACCAATGTTGAATACAAGGGAAAGCTCGCAAGATACTTAGCCGGGCGGTGCACGTCAACTCTCATCCCTTCATATAAACGACCTCCCATATGGCTTATTCCACCTTACCTTGAGGCCTCCTTCTCGATATGCTGCCAAACATCGAAAGTAACCGTCCCCTTCCCAGTCTTGGCCTCACATATCTGTCAGATACGGAGACTACCCGCCAGTAGTACTACCAGCCTTTGGACAAACTTAGGATTTCGCCCAAAGAAACCTCAGTTCGAAAATATTGCGTTTGGTTGGAGCGCCCGCACGGCGCCCCATTTGACGCTGTACCCCACCGCACTGAGGGCCTTTCAAAAGGCGAGCCTGAAGCAAGCAAAGGAGATCCTGCGATTGATCATCCCCAACATCGCAAGTCTGCAAACGCTGGTGGTCAAGCGAGCACCTCACAAAGTCCTACGCACGAGACTCGATCGTCTCGTCCTTATCTCAGCCCCACAGTCGCAGACGGTCACGGTGGAGCGGTATGCCGCCAGGTCCTATATAATCCCACGGTTTGCCGTAGATAGTTATTCAATCGTTCCCCACCTGCTTTCCGGACGAGGCAGCTAGTAACCGACTCCGGCGCATCCAACGGTCAAAGTAAGCTGGGCGACAGCTTGGCTCAGTGAAAAGGGAATTCAAGATGGATATTCAAACCCTTCATTCAAGGGGAGGCTCCAAGACTTCGAGAGCTCAATCTCGAGGGCCTCAACCCTTTCAGTGCGGTTGGCCGTTCCAAGAACCTTGAATATGTCAGGCTCAAGTGGAGCGGGGTATTTGGTGGCCTCAGCGTTACTGAGTATGGCTGCGTGAATTCGGTTCAAGAGCTCCTCACAATTCCTCCGAATCTCACAGATATCCTACTGATCGACACCATACGTCATGCCTACTCCTGGGTGGATACCGACGGTCAGCAAAAACTTTCCCCTCACCACCCTCCTTCGCTCACTCATAACATCCTTGCGCATATTTTCATTGAGGCTTGCACGTCCAACACGAACGCAATCATTATGTCACTGGGCCTACCAGGACTCCAATTTGTAATTGATCGGAAGCAGAACGAGTTGCTCATCGGTGTGAGCTGCCTGGCATCCATGGCCACGTCGAATCCACGCCCCTTCTCTGGCCTGATCAGCTTGCGACTGGCAGTGGCTGGGCGTCCATCATGCAGGAGGCCCATCCCCAAAATTCTATTAATATGGGGTATCTGGAAGGAGCATTTACTCAGCTGAAGCATCGCTTCAGGTGCTTCGAACAGAGATCGCCTTGAGGCACGCGCTCACGGTCTAGTCCTCCCACTACCCAGCACTACCCAGAGATGATTCTGACCAGTCCTGTCATAATGGAGCGTCGTGACCACTCGAACTTCGACCTGCTCTTCAACCCATTCTCGAGGCTCCTTGTTAGACGTTCTCGGAACGGGGATGAAGCGAGTCCGAGAGAGTGACTCGTAGTGTTGTGCCAGGGCTGGCCTCAGGCTCGGGCCAGCTCGGGCTAGCCTTAGCTTAAGCCAGCCCAGGTAGTTGGCCGGGGCCTGAGCTCAGAGTCTCAGCTTGCCCAAGCTCGCTCGCTGGGCTCAACTATTACTTGTCTGGGCGTCTTTCTCTGACCCTGCACCAGTACATGATCGTACTGCATTCTACAGTCCCGTGAAACTCACAAAAACTGTATTCTACAACCCCGTGAAGAAATCTCCCCCCGCAGTTTGAGAGAAATGCAGGACATAACTGAGGGGACACCCACGCGCATTGTACACAAAATACAGACTAGTGTAGATAAATAAATGAATATAAGTATGCAATCCGGCATTTTCGACGGAATGCCTTCATGCGAGTGACATACCAATATATCAAAACCGTGCGCTAGTCAGCATTTCGAGCAGATTTCAGCCTATTTAAACCGCTCTAAAGCATCTCAACCAGAATGCTACGTTGCATTTTGACCAAAATGCGAATACCACCTAAAACCGTCACTGAGTCGACCGGCGGACCTGAAAGTCAGCATTCTTTCAGACCCCCGTCGTACTCAATTTCAACCAGCTAGATAATGAATTTCTGCGCGTGTTATGAATTTCATAGCCTATGTATTCAGTAAACGTACCGAATATTTCATTTAGTTTCTGAGAATCGATTTCAGCGAATAATAAGGTGAATTTCAAGGCGGTTTACTGCCTTTCACTCCGAGGAAGGCGAGAAATCATCGCACTCTGTTGAAATACAAATCAAAAGAGAATAAAATACAAATCGAGCGTTTATATGAAATCTAGAGGAAATAGAATGAAAAGCAGCGTCCGTAGCAGGTGTAGTGCTACTCGTCGTTGCAGCCGTCGGACGATACAGCGCCATGGTCATCCCCATTCTAGGGTGGCGTCAGAAACCTCCAGCGAGGTATCCGACACGTCTTTGACCGGTAAGCGACAGGGCACCTCCGAGCATCCGGTAAAAGACAGGGTCAAAGACCGGTAAATGACAGGTAAAAGACCGGTGAACGATTGGGGTAGTTAGTTACTATATATTGTGTTAAAGGAACGTAATCTATCTTATTTTAAGCCAGGAAGAAACATAAACGGATCTTTTGAACGTGCTGTACTAAGGGAATGCTTTATCGACGGAGCTTTGGAGTCTTCTGCTTCGACGCGGACGATGACTGGCTTACCAGACAATAGGTTGCGGACAACCGCCAACCCAATATCGACCACATCCTCCCCAAGAAACTTGCTTTTCTCCACGTATTCTAATGCGGCGGTGCGCGGTCCATCCAGCCAGGCATCTCCTTAGGGATCCGATGAATCGAAAACATATGGTACTGTACAGCTCTTATCTAAGCCGGTCGTCTACCGGTAGGTGACAACCCTATTTTACGACCCCCTGTCAATGACCGGTCAATGACCGGTCAATGACCGGTCAAAGACGTGTCATTTACCACCCTGGTAATAACCAGGGTGTCGTTGACGCTACCCTACCCCATTCATCATATCATCCTCTTCATCCTCTTCATCCTCCACTCCACCGTTCCCTCCATAGTACCCCCCATCGTTC
>WSTX01008097.1:0-17488 GCA_019633405.1 Tulasnella sp. 408
ATGCTTCGGCTTTAGCCCACTGCCCAGTGAGGACAAAGCTGTGGGAGCACTATGGCAGCCTGAGCACAGTTCATGTAGCGAAAGTGCTGCAAACCCAAGAGTGGCCATCCGGTATCTGGACGAGGTTGATAGGTTCAGGGGTGCTTTCAGTGGGAATCTCACCAGACGGCAAGACGCTTGCATCGGGATCTTATGACGGAACAATCCGGTTGTGGAATGCGCAGACCGGGTCACCGTTGGGCGAGCCCCTGAAAGGTCACAGCAGCTGGGTCAACTCCGTCGCATTCTCACCAGACGGCAAGATGCTTGCATCGGGATCTTATGACGGAACAATCCGGTTGTGGAATGCGCAGACCGGGTCACCGTTGGGCGAGCCCCTGAAAGGTCACAGCAGCTGGGTCAACTCCGTCGCATTCTCACCAGACGGCAAGATGCTTGCATCGGGATCTTATGACGGAACAATCCGGTTGTGGAATGCGCAGACCGGGTCACCGTTGGGCGAGCCCCTGAAAGGTCACAGCAGCTGGGTCAACTCCGTCGCATTCTCACCAGACGGCAAGATGCTTGCATCGGGATCTTCAGACGGAACAATCCGGTTGTGGAATGCGCAGACCGGGTCACCGTTGGGCGAGCCTCTGAAGGATCACAGCGACTCGGTCTGGTCCGTCACATTCTCACCAGACGGCAAGACGCTTGCATCGGGATCCGATGACGGAACAATCCGGTTGTGGAATGCGCAGACCGGGTCACCGTTGGGCGAGCCTCTGAAAGGTCACAGCGTCTGGGTCTTGTCCGTCGCATTCTCACCAGACGGCAAGACGCTTGCATCGGGATCTGATGACCGAACAATCCGGTTGTGGAATGCGCAGACCGGGTCACCGTTGGGCGAGCCTCTGGAAGGTCACAACAACTGGGTCACGTCCGTCGCATTCTCACCAGACGGCAAGACGCTTGCATCGGGATCCGAAGACCAAACAATCCGGTTGTGGAATGTGCAGACCGGGTCACCGTTGGGCGAGCCTCTGAAAGGTCACAGCGACCGGGTCTTGTCCGTCGCATTCTCACCAGACGGCAAGACGCTTGCATCGGGATCCGAAGACCAAACAATCCGGTTGTGGAATGCGCAGACCGGGTCACCGTTGGGCGAGCCTCTGAAAGGTCATAGCGACCGGGTCTGGTCCGTCGCATTCTCACCAGACGGCAAGACGCTTGCATCGGGATCTTTAAACCGAATAATCCGGTTGTGGAATGCGCAGACCGGGTCACCGTTGGGCGAGCCTCTGAAAGGTCACAGCGGCTGGGTCACGTCCGTCGCATTCTCACCAGACGGCAATACACTGGTATCGAGATCTAACGACGGTGCATTCCGGCTATGGAATGTGGAGACTGGGGAGCCTTTGGACGGTCATGGCGACTGGGTTGGGTCCGTCACACCCTCGCCCAGTGGCGGGCTCGGGACTCGTACCCATCAGCAACGCATCACGCATTTTACTTCTTGGCAAGAGACTGCGCTTTCCTACGATGGTCCGTGGCTGGTATTAGACCATGTTCGCTTTTTGTGGCTTCCTGACAAGTACTGGAGAGGTTATTCCGTCGCCAAGCTTTTCAAAGGAACGGTCGCACTGGCTTCAGGCGGATTTGTTTCGTTCTTCGATGTGTCTGGTGTATTAGGGCTACCCGTCGATTAATCTCTATCGCTAATCAGCTCGGTCTTTCTCAGTAAAACGACAACCTACCCCTCGTCCTCGTGTTTTCGCGTTAGTGGTATAATGGCTGTGCAATTTGATCCCTTCGACTGTTGGTTGTGAGACAGAAAAAGAGCTACACGATCTGTATGCGGATCTAGAATGCTTGCTCAAGACCCTGGAGAGGATATGGGGAGCTGAAATGTCTGACCGTGACCGCGCTCCAATTCACCCAATGGCTCGCAGGGGAGACAATCCAATTAACGCATAAATAAAACCAAATAAATTGAAAACGACCGGCACCTTGTCCATTTCCTCCGGTTCTTCTCTTGGTTCCTCAAATATGCTGCAGTAAGTTGGGAGTGTTCATGGCACAATCGTCCCGACCAAGGTGTGGGCACTAAGTGCTGGATGAGCTACCGTTTAGTCAGCTTCGCCTTGCGCTCTTCCAATCAACGGCGAATCATTCAATAAATGGGTCTTAGAAGCGAACTATGTATCAATATACTCATACCACCGCTATGAACTACTAATAATGACCACTATCTGCTGTATCCCCCAGACTTACCCAACGGCGGCGGCGGATTCGAAACAAGCCATGTAGAATCCAGACAAACCACAGATGCATCGCGGTTTTGCGCTCTCCGTAAGCCCCGATATAATGTGATCGTCGGAGGATTTACCTGGGGAGGAGTATAGCGATAAGCCACGGCACCTGTGTTTGCTCACCCTGGGACACCCTTTACGAGTAGAAACCAACGGCGACCACATCGGAGGGCGACGAAGTGGGGTACCGCAAGGATGGAAGGCTCGATGGAGTAAGTGGAATAAGGGAGAGGGTGAGTTGAAGTCGGCGTCGGGGCCATGCATGGAGATGAAGGGCTTCATTGTGGACGGACCATCTGAGAACGACCGGAGAACAGCTCGATGCTGCCCCCGCTCATTCCAATGGTCGGTGTGTTACGAGGTTATGTAGTAAAATGGCTAGGCTGGGACCAGAAAAGCCCCGCGCCTAGCATCTGACTCCATCCGTGTGATCGACAAGGCCGACCATCGATCGGTGTGGCCCCGAGTGAAGAGGGAAGGGAGAGCGAGCAAACGTGACGGAGGATCCTAGGGTCGACGTTCGTTGCGCCGAGCTCTATGCGTGCAGGAGACCCTTTTGCAATGCAGATTTTAAAGGAGGACATTTTGGAGAACTGTACAGGTTCGGGCCCTCCACCGGCATTCTAGCGCAAAACGCTCCGAGCTCGAGGGGACATGCGGTGAGAGTTTCGTACAAGATTTTTTGCAAAGCACCCCCATTCTCTTGGCGCCCTTCAGTCTTCCCTCCAAGCGGAGCTTGAAAACGAACGTGTGGCTCGGGAGAAACGCGAGCGTTTATCTTATCCAATCACAAGGCGCGAAAGGTGAACCTTGACGAAGGAACAGGTGTATATAGTGCTTCTTCTTTCAAAATTGAATTGAACTGTGGAGGTGGAGCCGGACCTGGAGCAGGGTGCACTGAACGGGCAGAGACGACCAATAGGAAGACGCGTCTGCACCGACGGGACCTGCAGTCTATTGTCGACCAAAGAAGCTGCGGATGGGCAAAGGGTGCACCGATAGGAGGGAACGCATCGAAGTGGAGGTGTGCTGCGCCGCGAGCTTTGGATTTGAATGTTGCTGTGTACTTAGTTTGCTTTTCGGGAACCTTGCAGCACCACGTCTCAAGCCACAGACGATAGGTGACGACAAGAATAACGGCTAATGACGGATCAAAACAAGAGCTATCATTGGTTGGGGGCGGAGCGGTTGTTGAAATGGCTTGGGATGTTGTTGCCAGGCGGGAGGGGGTGTTCACGGAAGGCAGGCGGTACCTTTTCTTCACTGCCCTGAAATACGAACAAGAGCCTATGTTCACCTCGAGTGGCTTGGCGTGTCATTCCCAATCCTCTCTTCTTCCTTACACCCGCTGTGATCGCTTGTCTCTGGTATCCGTCATCGTCGGCAGAGGAAACATGCCATAGATCCGCGTAAGTTCCGGAAGTAAACTGCGGGCCCCGACTCTCGATTCAGCTGAACCTACCTCATGTATCCGGTCCCAACTATATATAGACGTCGTCATATATCCGAGATGGAAGCTTCCAGTCGAGGCCCCGTCGTCCGCACAAGGCTGCGGCAAACGCAGGACTGAAAACTCGCTGCTACCGGAACAACACCATGCACCTGCGACCGCCGCTCTAACCCCGGCCTTCTCGTCTGACTCTACTCCAGAGATACTCTCCCCTGCCGCTCAAGTATGCTCTGGTGTCGTTGGATGTGCAGTCGTCAAGGACGTTGTTCGTGTGGGCGGGAGACTCAACCTCCTCACGTCCGCTCCGAGACAAGATAAACGTCAGCTGAAGCTCGTTTCTCGTAATTGCCCCACGCAAGACATCATATATCAGAATACGGAACTTTCAACATAGGCGATGTCGGAGAGATAAGCCCACATCTGGGCTCAACTTCAAGTCGCAAGCTCCTGAGCGCAGTGGTTGAACCCCACACGGCCACATTAGCTAATTCTTGAACTTCTCGACTTCGCGAGTACCCCATCCGCGGAGACTCTGTGATGCTTCGAGACTCTACTTCCGCCGTAACGGAAGTATCTTACTCCGGTATGGACCGGGAGGTTGGCAAGACCACTGGCGTGCTACTCCCGCAACTCCCTCGTGGCCAAACTTCTGAGAGTCTTCCCTTGGGCCACCGCACTAAAGGTTGGCATCCCGTTACGGAAACGTCGGTGTTCTATCTTTTACCTGCCAAAATCGACATGCTGGTGTGGTACGCTCCGGTTCTTGTAGGACTGCTCGGCCATACCCAGGGATCCCTGGAGGCCGTCTCTTTCTGAGCTTCGTTGCTACTCCCATCACCCAGACGCTCTGAACGGGGAGGCTGAGATCGGGGAAGATGAAGAGTTGAATAGGCCCGGCCATCTTCCGACCGAATCTAACGATACATGAATCTACATGTAACTCGTTGCAGCCTACTTACGTCTAGGCATGGGTATAATAAGCGAAAAAACTCTCTTCTGGATATTTCATTTGACTTTCTATAAGCATGCAATCAGAAACTTGTGAAAGATATCACTGGGTTCACCGCCTTCTCTATTCTACCTGTCGTCGTACCGCCGCCAACAGCCTGACGGATCGAGGTTTCTAACTTCTCCCGTTCGGGTGTCCCGAGCTTCGCCGTTGCATTTTTTAATGCTGCAGTTGAGGTAGTCGCAAAGGAAAGCAAGTGGGGTATCTGAAGCGCAGCCCAGGGTAAGCGTGCTGGATAGTTAAACGAGCTCGAGCAATGAATACTGACCTGGGTATCATGCCATCGCCATTGAATGTTGATACAAGAAGTTACTCAGTTCATCGACAGCAGAGGATTCGAATATTGCTTCTCCGTCATATCCGGACCTGGGCGAGAGATCGAAGCGAGCGCTTCAAGAGCCGTCACCGCCGCCTCAAGTGCAGCGGAGTTGCGTTGGCGTCAGCCGACAAGGTCAAGGCTTCAGAGACGAGTCCGAATATGATGAGGAGATATGCCGTTGTTTCATCCTTCGGTGCAGAGGTGACAGGCGTGGCCTGATTCGACGCGCCTTGACCATCCATTGCCGCTAGTGGGGCCCGTCAGAGGCAGGCACGACGTTTGCAACGGCATTGAGAATCTCCCTCCGATAGGTTTCGTAATGCTAGTGATTGGCGGTATGTGAGGTTCCGGATGGACGGCGAGTCGAGAAGATTTACAAGTAATTGCACAGAATGGAGGCGAAGTGGGGGTTTACGGCGTGGAAGATGTAGCACCTAAAGAAGAAAATAGATTCCAGCTCAGCAATACGTGATCCATGTATGCACCACTAAGCTTTAATATATATATATATACACTATCATAACTCCTCCTCTGAGGTTTCATTATCTTCCTCCGAAGCCGTGTTTTCACCTATATCCTCTGCCGAATCCGTCCAGTCCATTGAGTCTGAGTCAGAACTCGTGCTGCTACTCTCATCTTATCGCACAAACTCTTCCTCAAGTATATCTGACATGGAGTCCTCGATAAGGCTAGCCGGTGCAGCCTGTCTTCCCTCGCCAGTGTTCGAAAGGGATCGGCGGGTCAGCGGGTCGAGGTGACCGATCCCATCACCCCGATAACGTATGTACATGTCACGATCAACGAACCTAAAATAGGAGTTAGTACACATAATAGAATAGATGCTCATAACTCACTTCATAATGTAGTAGCAATTGTAATCTCCGCCGTTGTCCTGGACAAACGAATGTCCTACTGTTTGTTCCTCGATCCCATCGGCAAATGCTGGTACAATATGTGAAGCGCGGACCACTTCTTGTGGGTGGATGAATCCAAATGCCCCGTCATCCTCCAAAGGTACAAAGCCTGCCTTCCGTAGCCGTCGCCTGCTCCGGCTCTCTGAACCTCCCTGTAGTCCAAACCATCTCACCCACAAGATGTCGATGTGGGACCACACCCTCGGTCCACCATTTCCTTCCTCGGAGACAAAGGCATGATATATCCCGAGTACACGAGCTTACCAGAAAGGATGATCCAGCTTTGCATCGTTGGCGGGTACCATCACATCACGCCGATTTGTCCTTAGACTGATCGAATCCTGCGCCCTGCGGACGTCATATGTGGTATAGTTAATCCGGAGATGGGAGTGTTGATATAAAGTATCGTCCTTGATGTGAAGTTGATGCCTCTCTTCATTCGAGAATGTAGTATCCTCCCCATCGTATCGAATCCCTCGCAGCTGCGAGATGAAGAAGTCTCGTAGCCTCTCCCCAAAATGCTAGAGAATCAATCAATTGTCAATATGCGGGGCAGACCTTAACGACATTCGGTCCACAGACGTACCTTGACAGCTGGGTCACCAGCGTGCTCCCGAATGAAGCTACCAATTACCAACTTCCGCTTCACACTATCTGCCATTTCGTACCGCTCGTGCATTCTGGAGGGCTTCCCTGCTGGCCCCAGACCTTGTAAATGTCGTTCGGCATCTAAGATACCGGACACAACGGTTCCGATCTTGCGTAAATTTCTGGAGTTGTGAGTTGTCGAGTCGAGGTTCGAGTTTTATTCGTTCGCTTGTACCAGGTCTTAGCGCTTCGATGCTCGAGCTCACTCTAAGCATTAGGATAAGCAAAATGAAGAGAAATAATCAGAAGACCATGAACGCACCCGCATTGTTGAGTATCCTTCCAGTGTACCAAATTGCCGGATCGAAGTGGTATTATGACCGAGGCTATGGAGCTTGAAACGTTGAAGATTGAATCTCTTAGTGGCCTTTGATACCAAAAGCTGATTTGTAGAAGCATCGGGTTCTTCGCGTTGCCCTCTTGCGACCTTGCGTGCCGTGCGGCGTGCCCGGGCCTCATATTCTCGCGGAGTCTCGGATGTCTCAAACGCCGAACACGTCTTTGACGCAAACCGCCGGATAAGCCTTCCGTATTGACTGACCGCTTCGTCGAAGCTTGTTAGGGTGGACTCGGTGTGCATGCGCAATTTACCGAGGGACATGAGTTCCGCCATTGAGTACAAGAGAGTGCAGATGTCGGTATTATGAGGCTCGGGAACTAAGCCCTCGATAGCCGGGATGATACACTAGTAGAGGAATGAAAATGAAGAGCCGCCATGACCTCATTAGGACTCGGACATGCAATTGATCGAGGTGGAACACACCTGCAAGACATCCTCATAGTCGCATGCCGCGAAACCTTTCAAATCAGATACGTTGCGACGGAAAACCCGTATTGTATCTCGTCCATATGGCGGAGTTTTACGGAAGCTAATGGAACAACTTAGTAACTACAGATTCTGAACAGTAGCGGACGCACCGTTCGTTCAACTCATCAATCAAATCCGCCCCGCCTTTACATGCATACAAGATCCGAATAAGGTGTTCAAGTAGAGCCTTTGCCTCACCGAGATCCCACTCGTGTAGCCAGTCATTGACGAACATTGAAAAACAATCAAATCCCAGATGCTGTAGGCGTTCAGAGAATGCATTCTGTAGCGGGACGTGCGGGGGTCAGTGCATCCGACCACCGGGAAAGGAAGTTGGGCTGCCTACCAGAGTAGGAACTTCAGAACGTTCTTTTAGCACATTTTCGACTGCATTACCGTTTACTGTGGACCTATGGTCTCCGTAAATGAAATCTCGAGCCAAGGTTACTCGTCCGCGGCGGGCTTCATCATCCACTCGAGCCTTTGTTTTCCGTAAGTCTATGTCTTGCACTGTGCCCAGCTTACGAATCTCATGCTTGCGTACGTAGCACCGAGGGCAAGGGCAATCTCCTAAATTGCGAATGGTGGCCAGCAACACCCTAATCGACAAGGGCATGAGCAGGGATGTAAAAACATTACGGAGGGAAGAAACCACGATTCGACGTACTTTTCAGGATAGTCCGCCGAGTATGTAAATATCCGCGGGTAGAACCGTCGTCGAATCCCGTCAGCGCATGTCAAAACAATCCCATGCTTCCAAGCCTCCACAAATTCGTCGTCAAGAATGATTCGCCAGATTGCGTGCATAGGCTCGTGATGGCAATGAGTGATAACTGGTTTTGCCGCAGCCTTCCCTAGTTTGGCACGAATTTGGTCGCGGATCTCGTCAGGTATCTAAGGGGAAAATATCACGTCGGCGAGGTTCAAGGAGAGAAGTAGCAAGGGAAATGAAAGGCCACACGCTCGGAAAATAAGCGACATGCTCCATCAACGACAAGCTTGGCTTGCACCTATCATACTTCGATATATTCCCGAATGCCAAGTACAGTGGCCACAGCTTGGCTTGACCGAAATTGGTTGGATGTGTCGCATCGGAGGCGAATAGCAGCGCCAAAACAACCCGCTCTAGGTCACATCCTGACTCTCTAGGTTGGCGCTGCAGGTCATCATGAGCTTTGAGCATGGCATCGGAAGTGTAGACTTCGTCAAAGATACGTTCCGTTGTGCTAGTGCCCGGTCGTGTCCAGAAAGAGCGGTAGGGTTCAAGGTGAACCTTCTTCATGGTCGATGGGTTTGAAAGCGAGGTCTTGATAACCGTTGTAAGCTTGCGATGGTGAAGCCCGGAGATCTGGACTGGGAGGGCAGGTGATGGAGATTCCTTGGTAGATAGGGGCACGTCGATCTGAACCGTTGTCTCGGTCCACTCCCCACCCCTGGGCAGGTCGAGAGACGATTGAGTGGGGTTATGCGTGCCATTTATGATGATAGAGTCTATCTTGTCCGAGTTATAGTCCTTGACGTTGATCGCATTGAAGCGAGGATGCAGTAGGAGTTTCCGGAACTTCGACATGGAGGACCGCGAGCTGTTTGTGTGATCGACGTGATGTTTCCGGAACCAGAAGGATGTGAGGTTGGGGAATGGGTGAACAGCATCAAGCAATGCCTTGTCGACGTCAGCTTTGCTGGAAACTTTGACGGTTGGGTGGCGGCCGGTTTGGGGAAGAACGAAGTCGTCGAAGGTGGCGTTTTCGTCAGGAATGAGTGTTGGTCCTGGAGCAGCTCGGTACTCTCGGTAAAGCCCAAATCTATTGGTGGAGGTGACCCATTTGGGCATCACGAGCCGTACACGACGTACATTGGTACGAGGAGCTGAGGCTGACTGGCTCGAGGAGGGCAATGAGGAGCTGGGGTTATCCCGGTCTCCCGACGGGACCCTAGGGATGCCCTCGGGTAGGACGTCCCTAAAGAGTCGCAACCTAATCCGCCGTAAGAGAGTAGGTGGAGGAGGGGGTATCTGGTCGGTAGGACGACTCTCGATTTGGTGGTGGTCTAAGTCGGAACTCAAATCCAGAGCCACGGCTGGGATTTGATTCGAATGAGAGTGAATCAAAGCATTATGCAGCGAAGACACATACCGCTTGTGCTACTATCCCGGTCGAGTGGGACGGGTGACATCCTCTTTCGCTTCGGCTTTGTTCCTTCGGTACTAGTACTGCCACCCGGGCCGTCACCCAGTTTCCGCTTGAGGATCTGCAAGACGCGGTCGTTCTTGTTGTTCTGCGGGGCTTCTTTTGGCCGGTGCTGAGAGTCCACACCTTTTGCCTGTTTGGGGGCTGTATTTTGCTTTAAACGGGCTGCCAGCCTTGAGAGTCCAGTCGTTGATGCATTTTCAGTGCGTGCACGAGCAAGAGAGCAGGTGTTGGAATGATTTAGATAAGCCGTATTCGTGGTAAACTGCTTTTGGCATATGCATCGATTTACTTGGCTGGTGAGGAGCATGGAAGGCTTGCAGGGGGTGTAGAAGGGAGTGGAAAGAGAAAGTGGGCTGACACCCCAGTCCAGATCCCACTCGGCAATGGAAGAACGCAAAACCCCACCGTCCGTCAGGAGACCAATCAAAAAGAAAAGGTTTGAGAGAACACCGCCACTGCCCATCAAAAGTTCGAACCACATATTACCCTTTTTGATCGGTCAAAAGGCCGTCACATAAACCCTGAGTGGAGTCCGCCGGTTTCTTTTTCTTTTTTCTAAATGACATTGGGACTACTGCTTCTATATGGACCTATATAATTGTTTATTACAATGAATACAAAGTGAGGGCAGCACAGACTGAATGGGAGGTCACTCGAAAACGGTGTCGAGGCGGTCTTCGCGGAGCCCGTTGTGAGACCCTACTCGTGACCTGCCCCACAACAGTTTCGCCACCGACCGCAACCAGCATCTGTTCTTCTGCCCATCACCCCTCCCCTACAATCACATTAAAGCCCATAAAATGAGACGACTGCACGGGGGCGTTGCTCTCCTCAACTCCCCCGTTGCTCTCCTTTCCGGACCCCCCTCTCCTCACAACTCCAACCTCTCCCCCAGCTTTTCTCCTTTACTCACCTGCCATGACCGATGAGAATGCCCTAGTAGGATCGAATCTTGCTGCCAGCCAGAAGCGCAAGTAAGCAAACCTTCAGTGGCACCGAGCCGTTCTCTATTCTAACATCTCTTGCACCACGTTATGCAGATCCAAATATGACGAGTCTGAAGAAGAAAACTGGCGCGATACGATTCTCCGCTATGGTCGATGCATATGCCGTAATGCCGACCCGTTTTCCTTGCCACGGTTTGTAATTAACGCTGGCGTTGAGATGGAAGTGGAGGACGAGGATCAAGAGGAGGACGGATCTCCCCTCTACTCTGTTGAGGATCGTATTTGGAGATCATCCTACGTGAGGTACAAACAATGCTTTCCTGAACTGGAAACCACTCTGGTGAATCAAGAGGGACAGTCGTATATATCGAAAGACCATGTTGAGCATCTTGTATGTGACTTGCGAATCTTTTTGTCTTGGGTATCTTTAACGATCTTGGATAGCTTTGGGATGGAATGAAGGCTGCCCGACAGGCTGACGTTCATCTCATCAAGACTGAGCTACACAAATACCACGATTACCAACGTACTTAAGACTTCTTTGGGTTATTCCCACCTGGCTACCGGGATGCTCCTCTGCCCTGCCCATCTCAACTGGAGTGACGAAAGGTCAGTGGACCCCATATTGCCTCCTGGTCATGTCTAATACAGTCGAACATTTCAGCGTGCAAGAATCACTCCGACGAGGCGAAGAGTCACCCAATGTCGATACCTATTCTATTTTATGTACAACAACTGCCCACCAAGTCCGAATTCACTTAATCGGGGCCTTCTTCGCAGTCCGATGCTCATCAAAGTAAGTCATATATCAAAGTTTTGGCCACCTTGGTTTCATGGATTTTCCGTAGGCCTACAAAGCCGTCTTTTTGGGACCTAGCTCTGCAACAGCGCAACCCGCCAGTGGAGGAACGCGATCAAAAAAATCGGGAAACGCCATTATCGGCGGGATTACCAACGTCACACCGTCTGCTATTGCGTATATTACATGCATTGTGAGTCTCTGGCGGATTTCTCGACTCCAATACTGATGATCTCTAGGTACGATTTGCCCTGTCATCTGAGCTACAATTTACTCCAGGTTCCGCTCAACGGGGGTTCGATAACTGCGGCTTCTTCAGGGCACTCGTCCACATGTTAGATGGACCCAATCCATCAGGCGTCCGAAAGCGATGGAGGTCGGAGCTTCTGGAATGGTGGAACGCGTAGGTCGGCTGCCTTTTCATTTCGACGGCCGATCTGACGCCCTGTGTACCATATTTAGACACTGCTTTCCTACAACAACCACCCCAACCACCTCCCATGGAATAGGTCTTCAAGAGGTACTTTTAGCACAGGAGGCAGAAGAGGAAGCAGAGGAGCGGAGCGGGTAGAGCGATCAGA
The DNA here is from genome assembly GCA_019633405.1 of Tulasnella sp. 408. Classification (NCBI taxonomy): domain Eukaryota; kingdom Fungi; phylum Basidiomycota; class Agaricomycetes; order Cantharellales; family Tulasnellaceae; genus Tulasnella; species Tulasnella sp. 408. The sequence goes on from WSTX01008097.1 coordinate 11,959, forward strand.
TCGAGTTATCCGATCAGACCAAGCTGTCTTAGATAGAGAATTATATGGCATTCTGTTCCCTTTCGAAATTTCGTACTCTTCAAACTCTCACAAATAATACAGATGGCATTTATGGCTTCCAAAATTGCGCTGAATTGTATTAGCTTACAATCTCGCAAATGTCTCGCGCCCTTGACAATGCTTATGCTGGATTGGCAGCCCGCATTTTGATTATCTGGGCTATCTATTATCCCCCCGAGCCAAGGGACTCACCCAAGAATTGGGTACCAAGTTGGCCTTACGGGCTCTATCTATGGCAACGAAAGAACCGGGCCCTGAGGAAGACTTCGCCGTCGCATAATTATTGGATGCTTTGACGTGCAGTGATATCACGTTCCATTGACGTTATAAGGCACGCTGGAAGCCTTATATAAATTACGTCGATTCCGTGCCATATATGCGCATATAAACGTCGTATAAGCTTGCGGCCATTTCGCCGATGTCAGAGGACTTTGCTTTGGACGTTCTTGAATCCCTCCCAAGGGTGACTACGCCGTGAATCGAGCCCATTCCTGAACGCGGAGTCGAGGAAGGCGAAGAGATAGGGTGACGCAAGGGAAAGCCATGCGGAGAATCTGGGTACGAGGGACCTTCGGAGTTGACCTTGGTTGGTATTATGGAGTATCTGGCGAGCGTTGGAGAGGAGGTAGACGAGACCAGCGATGGCACCCGCTGCGTCGCACGCGCAACAAATTCCTGCTACTTGGGTGTTGAATATTGGGTGGTCCTTGGTGCGGATGCGGAAAGTCGAAAGGGACATCAAGCCGAAAATGAGATTGAGGGCTGGTCGAACATTCGATGACGTGAGCGTTGGGAAACTCCAAGGCTCTAGTTGGTACGGCCTACCGGTTGTGTTTGGGTAGGTAAGCAAGGAAACACCCGGACGGTCGATACTCCTCGTCGCAAAGCTGACGGGGGATGTTGTAGGAGAGGTCAAGGCCGCGAACGCCGAGATCCGGTTGTAGGTGATGGACTTCTCTTTCGCCTCCGCGGGAGCGAACCCGTCCGCGAACCGCTCTGCACCTCCAACGAAGCCTGAGGACATGGTGAATCCCAGAGCTACTTGAAAAGCGATGAGCGTGCAGCAGAGGTTGGTCCGGTCCGCTGTCAATCGAGTCCTGTCTCCGATAACCAAGCACGGAACGCGAGGGAGAGCTTCGTCGAGCACTTTGGCGAAGGTGCTGATGTACGTGCACGTGTCGGTTGTGGTTACGGCCGTAGAGTTGAGTTGGGCGATCCAGAGTTCTAAGGGGCCGCTGTAGATGGCGGGCAAAATGAAGTCGCGGCGGTAACTGGATTGGGAAGGAGATGGACGTTAGTCGTTATCCAGCGAAGATTAAAGAGAAGGAAGGCGTACGTGTCTCGAGAAAACCAATTCTTGATGGCTAGCCACGACGTCCGAGTTGGAGAGGTACTTTGCAAACGGGTTCACCGCGGCGAAAGAGAATATGACGCAGAGTGGAACTTTGACGAGAAAGGTGATGGTCGCAGAACGCAGGGCAGATCCAGCGATTATTTTCATCGAAAGGAGGGTTCGCGGGTCTGAGAGCAGAAATATGAATGAGAGAGAGCTTGAGGAAGGGCACAGCAAACAGAAAATCCGACTCACCAGACATGTCGGACCTCTTCGGTTTGAGGTTTCCTGGAGCTTCGAGCACACAAGTCGTTCGTACTTGGGCCCGACGAAGGGTCGAAGCGCCTCAAGAGCCGTTGCTGCAGCCTCGAATGGAGCGGAGTGGCGGTTGTGTCAGCCGAGGAGGCTATCGAGGCTTCAAATCCGAGTCGGAACATGATAAGCGGATATGCTGGTGGTTCATCCTTTGGTAGAGAGATGGCGGGCTTGGCCTGATTCGACGCGTGGTGACCATCCATTACCGTCAGTGCTGCCTTGTCGAGGTTCGCAACGGTCTTGAGAATGTTACTCCAAGAAGTTTCGTAGCACTAGTGATTGGCTGAGTGTGACCTTCCAGCTGGACTTCGAGTTGAGAGGACTTACAAGTAATAGCACAGAATTGAGGCGAGTTGGGTGTTTAAGGCGTAAAAGACGCAGCACTTATGGAGGGGAGCACAACGTCGCTTCATTTGTCCTCTAGCAGACCACCCAGCATGCCAAAACGCTTACCAGTCCATTGTGCTCCGCCCCCGAGCTGTAATCGCGGCCACGACGTCCGAGTTGGAGAAGTACTCGGTGAACGGTTTTACCGCGGCGAAGAGAATGAGAGGCTTAGTGGGACTTCGACAACAAGGGTGAAGGTCGAGCGATTCTTTTCATCGAACGGAGGTTTCGCGGGCCTGAGAGCAGAAATACAAATGAGAGAGAGCTTGAGAAAGGGCGCGTGAGACGGAAGATCCGACTCGCAAGGATGTCGGACCACTTCGCTTTGAGGGTTCCTGGATCTTCGAGTACACCCGTCGTTCCATCCGTGACCACCGAACGTGCCCCGATGCGGCTTCGAGGGCGTTGACGGGAACCATGACGATGCCCCAAAGGAGAATGTTGAACCTTTTCCATAGTGCAATGTTAGTTGGATTGTATTCACCTCGGCTGCTCGAAGTCGGCTTACACTTCCCAAACGGTACCGTACTCCCCACCCACCGCAACAACGCCGTGGATCAGCCACTGATACAGCCCATTGGTGAACACGAATTTCAGCAAGATGAAGAGACCGGGCTTCGCCAGGAAGAGCCACGCGGGGAACTCGGGTATGATGGGCTTTCGGAGTTGACCTTCGTTGGGATCATGGAGGATCCGGCGAGCGCTGAGGAGGAAGTATAGAAGACCGGCGATGGCTGCGTCACATGCAAGACCAATTCCGGCTGGTGTGGTGAGCGCTGTCTGGTGTATCCTGCGGATGCGGAAAGTGGGGAAAGAAAAAAAAAACATGAAGTCGGAAGGGCAGTGCGAAGTTTGCAGGACGTGAGCGTTGGGAACTCCCAAGACTGGAGTCGGTATGGCTTACTAGCTGTGGTCGTGTCGACGATCAGAGGAATGTCCGTTCACTCGATACTTCTCGTCGCGAAGCTGGCGGAACAGGTTGGAGCAGAGGCCAAGACCGCGAACGCCGAGATCCCCCGGACGTAAGTGATGGAGTTCCCTTTCACGTCCCCAGGGATGAACCCGTCCGCGAACCGCTCCGCACCTCGAACGAACCCCAAGGACACTATGAGCCCCAGGACCACTTGGAAGGCGATGGGCGTGAAGCAGGGGTCGATCACGTCCGCTGTCAAACGAGTCGTGTCTCCGGTGACCAAATCCGCGCACGAGGGAGACCTTCGTTGAGCACTTCGGCCAAGGTGCTGATGTACGTGTACGTCTCGCTGGTAGCTACAGCAGTACAGCCGAGCTGGGCGATCCAGAGTTTTGAGAGGGTGCTGGAGATGGCGGCGTAGAATGAAGATCGCCACGTTGAAGGGCAGGGCTTCCGAGTACCTGTGTGTTAGAAAGGGAGAGACGTTGGCCGTTATCCATGGAAATTCAAAAGTGACAAGTCGTACGTGTCTCGATAGAGCCACTCCTGGATACCTGGCTAGCCTCCTCTGTGATGGTCCTTATCCACGTCAACGCTAAGGTGGGTGTTGGGACGCTTGCGCCCGTCTTCGACGGCATCGAGGACTTCTAGTTTTCGTATCCGGAATGGAGTTCGTGGCGAGTGCAGTGAAGAGATAAGAAAGAGGAGGACCAGGAGGGGGGGAAGCGAAGAGTTCTAACACCCACCAAGCCTGTGACAAATCGTCATGGCTCGAGGCCTGTTGCTTTACATCCAACCTCCTATAGTCTCGTAATTTGTCTCCACATAAAGGAATTTTTACGCCAAGCTTGACTTCGAGGTCGATTGCCGAGTGATGGCCAGGTCTCTACGAAGCTGGTTCGCGTTGGGCTGGTTGTCGGATGACGAGAATCATAACTCTGCGAACCGTGGGATCGGATTCGGTCACTTAAGCCACCGAACCCGGCCCGGCCACGGGCAGGTCAGGCTCGCCAGCAGTAAGAGATCAACTCCGCTAAGGCGGTAGGAGGTGATGAGCCGAAGGAAGAGCGTGGCCGGAAGACGAGTTCTGTCTGGCAAGCTTTTCGGCTAATTGCGACGGGAGGAAGAGGTGACGACACATACGACTCCTCTGTCCAGCATTCATGTGGGAGAAAGTGTCGTGGATGAGGCAGTTTCGCGTTGCAGAGTAAGTTCTCTGGCCCGGAATACGCAAGCCCGACCAAGGATGGGGTTCCTTAGAAGGGGGCCCTGCCAGGAAGAGCCGAGCACTCCGGCTCGCATGCCGAACGGTCACGTGATAGACACCTTTGCATGAACGCGAGACGGACGGCTCCAAGCCAAGATGGTGACCTACTGCGTTAGCATTCGTGGTGCAGGATTGAAGGAGGACATTTTACAGAAGCGTATCATTCGAGCCTTCCACCCACATTCTAATACAAAAAGTCCCGAGTGGACGTGTAGCGAGAGCTTGGAGAAGAAGCTTACGCGGCCAGCGCACCTCCAATTTTACACTCAAGCCCGGTGAGGCCTGAAGCGCGAATATGTGGCTCCACCGAAGATCAAACTCCGACGAGCGCTTATCTTGTCCCATGATGAGGGCACGATCCGGGAAGCGAGGGGACTTCAATTCTATTGGGAGGAAGCAAAACAGTTGCAATTGCTTTCTTCGGTGCCTGGCGTTTGTTGAGATTCAATTGAATGTGGCGGGATCTGAAACCCGGTGCAATGAGTCGGTCAATGGAAGACTGAAAGGCAGGGTCCGCGGTTCCGTTCGTTGTCCGCCAACAAAGGCAACAGCTTGGCAGGATATTGCTGGATATCGGACCTAGGTGAAACAGTGAGACGATGGGTGTGGGGCGGCTTGCTTGCTGCATCCTCTTGAACCGAAATAGGGTCCCCCTAGAGTTTGCTCCGTCGGTCGTTCCGCCGTATTGCATTCCAAGCCAGATCTAGAGAGAGTCGGAGCTGACGACTAGTAAACATTATTACAAAAAATAGTGGGCCGCCGGCTTTGGGAGGGGATGTTTTGATGGCATCCTTGTGGGATGACTTGCGATAAGAGGGTAGGGACGTTCCCGCAAGATCCTCACTGCCCTGGAATACAACAAACATTACACGACATATGACGAACACGACAGATGGTTTAAAGTGTTAGCCGTGGCTCGTCTCTCCATCGTTGCGCTCCGTGTGATTGATTGTCTCGAATACCGTCTTCGCCCGTATAGGAAACATGCCCAAATCAGTGTTCCGGAATGTGGGTCTCGACTCTGGATCGAACGCACCTACCATTTGTTTACTCCGTCCTAACTCCCTCGCGCGTGTGGACTTCGTCGTCGATCAGCGATGGAAACTTCCAATCGATGCCTCGTGTCTCGCCGCACAGCTACAAATCCCCACAAAGTCCGCAGCTGAGAAACCACTCTGATATTCATCCACGACCAATATTCGCCCATCCTCTCTTCCATCGGGTATCCCTCCTACTTCACACTTCAACCATCGAT
>WSTX01008099.1:0-17393 GCA_019633405.1 Tulasnella sp. 408
TAGTACGAGTTAATACTAATCCCCTTCCCTTCTGTTCGCCTTCGCGAACTTCCTAATCCGGCGAACGCCACCGCGCGTTCCCGCGTTCCCTTACCCCTTTCGACCGCGCGTCTCAGACGCGCTCGCTCAACCTCGCTCGACTCTAATTCCCCTCGACTCTTATAATAGCTCCCGCTTCAGCGTTCTAATTCAGGTAATTCCTTTATATTAGCTACTCTACTAATACATCTTTTATCTAGCTACAGTTCGTATACCGTGCGCGGTTGAACGTTCCCACGGTTAGGTAAGAACGCGCAACAACGCGCACTTAACACACAACTTAAGAAACACCGCCGAAAACCCGCCGCTCCCACCCGAGCTCTAAATCGACAAGAGCGTTGCTCTGCACCAACCCCCACGTTGCCATCGATTAACATTGTCCCAGCCGGACAAGAAGTCTTCATCCCAGTCCCACTGAATCTCAAGTACGTCTGGGGAAAAGGTTACCTTCCAAGGAACTAAGTCCCTCATGTCAAGACCGTCTACGTGTGAAAGCTGTCGAATCCTCTGGGAAACTGGTGCCCAGAAAGCAGCCGGTAAGCGTAGCCCCACAGCAACAGTTGGACTTACCTGGACGGAAGCCCAATCCTGGATCGTTACCGAAGATCGGTGTTCCAGCAGTCCCCACCTAGTCTCCTAGTATCAGTAGTGTATGCCCGTGTTCTGAGCAAACTACAAACAACCAATCTATCAAGCTGTATTCCCAGAAGACACCCAGTACCTTCGCGACCTAAACCTAATCACAAACAAGAATTTGAGAACGCAGTCAAGGAAGCTGAAGTTCGCTACCTGCTTTTCGCTTTCATTGAACACACCCCAGAACCCATCAGTCCTAGCCCAAGTCCAGACCCCTGGTTACCAAGCCCCAGTCCCAAACCAAAAGCACATCGAACGCTGCCTACCTATTCCCAAATCCAGTCCCGTGTCAAAGAAGCAACAAGGCAGAAGTACTATTACTTTCTAGACCTCACCAACATCAGTCCTAAAGGACAGGAAACCCTCCACGACATCCTAGTCTACTCCACTTTCGACCAACTAGGAGGACTATATATCCCCTATGAACCCACCAAGACCCAATTCGCATTGGTCAAGAAATTCTTAAAAGGTACCTACGCAAGCGATGCGAGTCTCATTAGATTCCACCGATGAGTAACCCAACACCACCCGATTTTGCCAATATGGACGCCGACAGATTCCGAGCCACGGTGCTCCAGATTTGGCAGGACAACCAAGCTCTCCAGACACGAATCAACCAGGCCGACGCGGCATATGCACAACTGAACACCCACTATACGACTTTACAAACGCAACACAATAACCTACAAGGACAGTTTAATACAGCAGTCGTACAACCCCAAATCAATGTGCCCACTCCCCAGATCCATGTCTCCCAGCCATCTACTACCACACCCAAAGCACCTAAGGTGCCCAAGCCAGAACCCTTTAAAGGGGATCACGGACCTCCTGCGTGAGTCTTCATTCAAGCCTGCGAAATGTATTTCCTCATCCGACCAGATGACTTCCCAGATGAGCCTGCCCAAATCAGGTTTGTTTTGATGCTTCTGCAAGAAAAGGCGTCACGATGGTCCCAACCCATTGTACAAGAAGTCCTAGCAGGGAGCAAAACCAATCGAACCAAGAAGTGGACCGACTTTAGGGAGGCCTTCGAAACCTCCTTCTTCGACCCAGGTGAGAAACGTACCGCAGCACAACGTCTAGTCAAGCTCCACCAAACCAAATCAACAGCTGAGTACGCCAGTGAATTTAGGGAGGTCGTCGCGATCCTGGAATGGACAGAGGAGTCCCAACTACGCCATACTTTCTACATGGGACTCAAGAATCATGTCAAGGATGAGCTGGCAAAGAGCGACGATGCAGCATCATTAGACGACCTCATTAAGGCAGCGATCAAGATCAACAATCGCCATTGGAGTCGTGAAAAGGAAAAGAAGGAAGATGGTCCTATACATAAACCCACGCCTCGCCCTATGCCTCGCTATGATCCCCCCAAGGCGCCAACACCTTCCACTCCTCATTATACGTCCACCGCACCTGGGCCCGCTCCTATGGACCTTTTGGCCACGACCAGTCGTGCTTTAACCCCGGGAGAAAAGAAGCGATGGTTCGAACAGGGGCTATGCCTATATTGCAGAGGAAGCGACCACAAGAGATCAGGATGCCAATTACTTAAGAAGGCAGGAGGAGTCGCAAGGGCCGCTCTTGTCCGAGCTGTAGAAGAAGGGGTTGAGGAGCAGTCAGGAAAAGAAGACAGCCTTTGAACAGTGTTGTGCACTCAAGGGCTCCGGTTTTGGAAAACATCTTACGTACCCATGTATTACCTAGGAACCACAAATCTATTGCCACTATGATCACCCAACCAAAACATATTGTGGTTCCTACGATGCTCCAAACCCAGAACGTCACAACAAAACCTACAGCGCTCATCGATACAGGCGCTACCTCCTCCTTCATAAATCACCGCTTTATAAGTCAACATAACATCCCTACATGACCGAGACAAGAAATATTACCAATCAGGGACATAGACGGATGACCCCTAGGGACAATCAGTCAAGAAGTACCAGCCAAACTTCGGATCGGAAATCATCAGGAGAATATAGTATTGGATGTCGCCCCAACAGGAAGACACCCCCTGGTATTGGGATTGCCCTGGTTACAACAACATAACCCACAGATCGACTTCGAGGCCAATTGTATCACGTTTGCTAGCACGCGATGTGGTGAAACATGCCTAGATGCATCTCCATCAGTTCAAGGACGGCCAAGTGCGAGGCCATACAACCCCACAGGAACGCCAGAGTCATCCCACTCACACTCGGATTCGTCATCCCCTGTCGAGCAACCGGTCTATGAGGAAACAATCGACCTGGCAGCAGTGGACGCGGATGATGATGAGATTATTAACGCCATAGAAGAATCTCGCGATGCAAGGCCCCGGAACATCTCCGCAGATATTGCTGCTAAACATATCGAGAAGGATAAACCAGTCGAGGAAATAGTCCCTAAGGAGTACCACGAGTACCTTGACATCTTTGATCTCGCTTGGACTAAAGAGTTACCGCCACATTGTCCTTACGATATCATGATTGATCTAATTCCCGGTGCCCCACTCCCAAAACCATTAGGACTCTACCCCGTGTCGGATACCGACAACAAGGAACTACGGGTGTGGCTCGACGAAATGCTAGAAAAAGGATTTATTCAACCATCGCAATCCCCCATTGCTGCCTCATGTTTTTATGTCCCTAAGAAAGACGGAAGGTTGAAGCAATTAAGGAATGGAAGGTCCCCAAAAACGTAATGGATGTCCGTAGCTTCCTGGGATTTGTCAATTTCTTCCGTCGATTCATCAAAGACTTCTCGAAAATCGCCAGGCCCCTACACAACCTGGAAAAGAAGGGGGTTGCGTTCATATGGACGAAAGAACACCAGGACGCGTTCGAAACCCTAAAAGAAGTAGTCACCACAGCCCCAGTGTTGGCGCATGCCAACCCTGAGAAACCCTATATTGTGGAAACTGATGCATCGAACTACGCCTATGGTGCTAGACGTGAATACATCAGGCTGAATGCTCCTCAGATCCGACAAGGACATCTACCTTTACTCTCTATTCATACTCTCAAGTGTGTACTACCCTTTCAACCACCTCTCTACTAGTTGGAAAGAAAAGTATAAGGCTTCCATATACACTGCGTGACAAGTAAGTCCAGTACACCCTATTCTCTTCCAACATGTAGGCTGTACACTCTCCCAGGTTTGGCTTTTTGTGAATGTAACTCATGAGCCACATAGCGGTGGCAGTGGCAGGGGAACCACTAGGGAGTGATAAGGTGACTCTTGGTGAGCGCAAAAGGTACCAAAATACGTACAATTCAACAGGACAAATTGAAACTACAAAAGGCTGAAGTTGATGGACACAAGAAGGATTCTTGGAAATGGAAAGCTAGGATGTCAAAAGAGGGTATGAAAAAGGGGGGGAAAGATAGACATCAGGCATCAATCAAGAAGCGCACTAGGTAGTTGGAATCACATGTTAGCCGGTTTGGTGTGGAGAAGTCAAGATGTCAAATAACTGCGGAGCCGTCAGAGATTCAAAGGTGTTACAGTCCCAAAATCGAACCATCCCATCAAACTCCGATGTGGAAAACATAACCCTGCCGCAGGGCGAGAACATAATGGATATGATCCTGTTGTCATGACCGGTCAGAGGGTCACCCAACAGCGCTCCGGTCTGCACATCCCACAATTGGATTGTCCTGTCCTGAGACCCGGATGCCAGAATCTTGCCGGTAGGCAAGAACACAACACAACTGATCCCGTAGGTGTGACCTTTCAGAGCTTCACTCAACGGTGCTCTGGTCTGCATGTCCCACAATCGAACCGTCTTGTCGTCCGAACTGGATTAGGGTAGCGTCAACGACACCCTGGTTATTACCAGGGTGGTAAATGACACGTCTTTGACCGGTCATTGACAGGGGTTCGTCAAATAGGGGTGTCATCTACCGATAAACGACCGGCTTAGATAAGAGCTGTACAGTACCATATGTGTTCAATTCGTCGGATCCCCAATTGCCAAGGAGATGCCTGACTAGATGCACCGCACACTGCCGCATTAGAATATGTGGAGAAAAGCAAGTTTCTTGGGGAGGATGTGGTCGATATTGGGTCGCCGGTTGTCCGCAACCTATTGTCTAGTAAGCCAGTCATCGTCCGCGTCGAAGCAGAAGACTCCGAAGCTCTGTCGATGAAGCGTTCCGTTAGTACAACACGTTCAAAAAATCCGTTCACTGGCTTAAAATAGCATAGATCACGTTCCTTTAACACAATATATAGTAACTAACCACCTCAATCATTCACCGGTCTTTTACCTGTCATTTACCGGTCTTTGACCCTGTCTTTTACCGGGTGCTCGGAGGTGCCCTGTCGCTTACCGGTCAAAGACGTGTCGGATACCTCGCTGGAGGTTTCTGACGCCACCCTAAACTGGATGCCAGGACCTTGCCATCGGGCGAGAATACAACGGACTTGACTTCGCCGCTGTGACCGGTCAAAGGGTCACCCAACGGGGTTCTGGCCTGTGCATCCCACAACCGAACCGCCCGATCCTCAGACCCAGAGGCTAGAATCTTGCCATCCGGCGAGAACACAACGGACTCGATCTTGCCGGTGTGACCTGTCAAATCACCCAACAATCCTCCTGTCGGCACATCCCACAATCAAATTGTCTTATCCCCAGACCCGGATGCCAGAACCTTGGCGTTGGGTGAGAATGCAAGGCAATAGATGCTGCCTTTGTGACCGGTCAGAGGTTCACCCAACAGTGCTCCGGTCCGCGCATCCCACAATCGAACCGTGGTGTCGCCCGAACCGGATGCCAGAATCTTGCCATCGGGCGAGAACACAACGGAGCAGACCGGGAGCTCGTGACCGGTCAGAGGGTCACCCAACGGCGCTCCTGTCTGTGAATCCCACAATTGAACCGTGTGGTCCGATGAACCGCATGCCAGGACCTTACCATCTGGCGAGAGCCCAATGGACCAGGTCTGGCTGCTGCGGCCAGTCGGAGGCTCACCTAACGGGGCTCTGGTCCGTGCATCCCACAGTCGAACCGTCCTGTCCCGGGAACCGGAGGCTAGAACCTTGCCATCCGGCGAGAACACAACGGATGTGACGAACGATTTGTGACCTGTCAGATCACCTAACGGTGCTCCGGACTGCACGTCCCACAGTCGAATTATGTCGTCCCAACCGGCCCGACCGGCCGCGGCTGCCAGTACCTTACCCTCGGGCGAGAACACAACGGATGAGATCTTCCCAGTGTGACTGGTCAGACGCTCACCAAACGGTGCTCCGGTCTGCACATCCCACAGCCGAAGCGTCTTGTCATCCGACCCGGAGGCCAGAACCTTGCCGTCGCGCGAGAAGACAACGAACTTGATCGCGTCGCTGTGACCGGTCAGAGGCTTACCCAACGGGGTTCTGGCCCGTGCATCCCACAATCGAACCGTCTGATCCTCCGAACCTGAGGCTAGAATCTTGCCATCCGGCGAGAACACAACAGATTCGATCCCGGCGGTGTGACCGGTCAATGGGTTGCCCAACGGTGCTCTGGTCTGCACATCCCATAAATGAATTGTATTGTCCCCAGACCCGTATGCCAGAACCTTGCCGTCGGGCGAGAAGACGACGGATTTGATCCCATAGTGCTGAGCGGTTAGAGGGTCACCCGACGGTACTCGGGTCTGCACATCCCACAATCGAATTATCCGTTCCCGATCGGTCGCGGATGCCAGAAGGTTGCCGTCTGGCGAGAACACAAGGGAAGAGATCTTCCCAGCATGATCGGTCAGAGGCTCACCAAACGGTGCTCCGGTCTGCACATCCCACAGCCGAAGCGTCTTGTCATCTGACCCGGAGGCCAGAACCTTGCCGTCAGGCGAGAAGACAACGAACTGGATCGCGTCGCTGTGACCGGCCAGAGGCTCACTCAACGGAGCGCCAGTTTGAGCATCCCATAATTGGACCACGTTCCCGGACAAATATCCGCGTGAACATGACGCTACAGTACCCCCATCAGGTGAAAATGCGACCGTATTGACGGGGTTAACCGCTGATGCTGTCCAAATGTTCGCCGACCAATTTCGCTCTTTTCTATTCAGACTCCAAGCTGTCGCTTGACCACGGTACTTCAGCCACAGCTCGGTCTCTACCGGACACTGGGGAAGAGCTGACGCGTAGACGTTGAGCGCGTTGGATGAGATCGGCTTGAAAAATGCAGCAATGAACCGTTGGGTATCGGTCCACAGAGTGTTCAGTGAATTATCGAATACATCCATTGGGCATTCCTGCAATTGTGAACTTAGCATGTGCCGCTTTGTTGAGCCCCATTTAGTTTCATTCTCACCGAAAGCCACCGATGTACTTGCTTGGCTACTCCATACGCCTCCGTCAAGGCTCCGATCAAACTCATGACCTCGAGCCAGCACAGAAGTTTCTCGTCACTAAAGAGTTTGAACTCGTCTAGAACAGTCCTTGCGGCGTCTCCTCTTGCTTCCGGTGGCGGCACTCCAGACACTAGATGAGTAGACCAACAACGGCAGCAGTACCGAAGCCCCGACAGTACGCTGACATCGACTGCATCTAGGATCTCGGAATTTGCTTTCCCCCCGCGAGAGAGATTGCAAATGTTCTGTATCAAGTCGCGCTGCATGACCTTGAGACTGACGGTTGCGAGACGTCGGTGGTCTTGAATGAGATCCACAAAATAACGTTGGTTTTCCGATGGTCCTTGAGCCGCTAGGAGGTCGCGAATGGATGTATGCATTAGGCGCATGGGTTCGGACGGCGATGTGGGGATGTGGAGGAGAGAGTTGAGATCCGCAAGGATATCTTTGTGCAGAAACTGGATGATCCGATCCTGGCCCTTGAACACTTCGTGGTCGGCGTACAGGAAGGCAATGATTTGGAGCGTCACGGGATATGGCGCCACCACAACGGTTCCAAGCACCCAGGATAGCAGTTGTGCCCGTCTCGAGTCCTTATTCGCCTTTTCAAATGCCGTCGAGAGGATCTGGATGTACAAATCATCGAGTCCGCGCCATTTGGACGGATCCTGAAGCAATCCTCGTAGCCGATGCTCGGGTGACCCATCGCCAATGAAAGCGATCGCAGTACGAGCCCATTGAAACAGCCCTTGTGACATCTCTACCATTCCTTAGAGCTCGGCTGAAGATGGCCATGTCTCCGGGAGATCACCATCTTTTCGGGTTTGGGTGCATGCGTGTTCGAGAAACAGGGTTATATCTTGTTCTGATATGTTAGACCCCGAATCAAGATCTTCTGCGTGCCACGCCCTAGGCTCCAGTGCAGCAATGAGCGGTGTTTCGGGACGGCATGTAAGGAGAAATTTGATATTAGCAGGAAGCAACGAGCAATATTGGTCGAGAAGCCGGACGAAGTGCACGGCATCCTTGACGTGCTGGCATTCGTCGAGAGCGTCAACGACGATGACGATCGGATGTTCATGAGTCTGAATGCTCCCGAGCGACCCGACGAAGAGGGTCTTGAATTGCTGCTCAAGCCGTTCCTTGGCGATGTCTTCGTTCTCCTTGACGCAATCCAGAATTGCATTCTTCACTTCCGGGGGCAAGGCTTTCCCGAGTTGCCTGGCAAGAGCACAAATGAACCGGTCGTCCTGCGCGTGTTGACCTCGACGGAAGTGAAAAATGGCACATGACCCTTTGGAACTCCAGTTATGGGCAACTGTGGACGCGATTGCCGACTTGCCGCGTCCGGCCATGCCTCGGATCCAGAGAACGCGTTGCGCAGAGGGCGAGGTGTCCTTGATCCACAGGTCGATGCGCTTTAAGAGCTCCACTCTCGTCCCATGCAGGCAGATGACCTCTTCGATCGAGGCTCCTCGAGCACCATAACTCCCGTCTCCTAGCTGGTTCAACAGACGAGCTCGCTCTGCGCGCAGTACGGTGTCATCTAGGCAAAGAAGTCAGAAAACCTCTTTTATACAAAAGCTCGAAGAATGCACTCAGTTCGACCACGATATCGTTGGTTTTTAGACTGACGAGAAGCTGTCATCAATCGAAGTAAGTAAACTGTACTGCCTGGTGGCAAAGCGGCACGTGCCTGCATTCTGTCGAGCGTGGTCTGAACGGTTTCCTGGCCGGCCTTGAACTCTTCAGCGTGATCACCGGACCGCAGCACTTTCTTAAAGAGTCCTGAAGAATTCCATCTGTTGACTTTCACTTGAACGCGCTCGAGCTCCCTAACGAAGTTGTCAACCTGGTGTTACTGATTATTTCCAAGCGAGACAACGTACCCGCGCAATTTTTCGATCCGCACGGCCATTTGGTCCCCTGTCTCCGCGCTCACCTTCTTCTTGAAGTGCTCGAGTTGGGAGGATAGCTCCTCAGTGTGAGACGTTAGCTCCTTGGACACCTCTTCGTTACTATCCATGGTCTTCGGGGCCCGACGTTAGAGCCTCGGGAGATAGAGACTGGCAAACCGCTTTACCTCGATCATATCGACAAAAGCCAGGCCTACTTTAGCGGCGACTCCGACGAAATCGCCAACGACGGGAATCGCCCCAGACCCGGTTTCGACGATCTTGAAAGTCTTTTTGGCCATAGTAAGGACTCTGTCGCGGATTGAATCACGCTTTTCGCCGTCCTCGGCGGGGCCAGATGATGAATCTTGGACAGTCGCCGGTTGACCTATTGGATGTTCTGACTCAAGGCTCTGCCCCGCGGCCTTCGTTCGGGGGATTTGAGCGGCTTCCGCTGGTTCAGTGGGGCGATCGACCTCAACGCGTGGTGTGGTTGATTGCGGTTGAGGTTCGGATGACCTATCTGAGGGACCTGTGTCAGTATTGCATTTTCTCATGTCAGTTTCCTTCGTCAAACAATATAAATCAGGCGCCTTACCGCTTGCTAGTACCTCGCTTAAGCGGTTCTGTCAGGACGTTCCGGGGGGTAAATACTCGAGACGCAACAATATTATCTTACCACTTACGCGAAGGTCCGTCAGACCGTTCTCGATCTCGGCCCGACAACCCCACAAAGTATCGGTGCATCTGCGGCGATGCGTAGTGGAAAGCTTGGCCTTGAGTGCACCAAAGGGTCCTCTTTTACCTTTTCCGTAATTCTCTGACGCGCCTTTCATCCTCGTACAGGCGCTTTCTAAAACACTGCGAGGGCCAGGCATTGGCATGGTGCTCGCGGAGGAGTACTTGGACGATAACACGCACTGGATGAACTCCTCGTAGGTATCTTTCAAAGGGATCGCGCTTGCGTCTGTGGGAAAATCGGGCATGTCATTGATGGTTTGTGTCAAAGCGTTGACGGCCTTCTTTGACTCGGAAGGCCAGATGGTGTCCTAGAATCTCCCAGCTGTGAGTACCGGGCGAGCTCGACTACTATGCGACAATCTGGATTACCGTAAGTAGAGACAGGGCGGCACTTTTTGTGGAGTTTCGCTTATCGTAGAGCTCTTGGATTGCTGGATCGGCTGTGGGAACCAGGGGAAGTTGATTGGACATTGCAGACGGGTAGTTAGGAAAGGAGGTCGACGCACCTGCCATGATTATAGAATATAACAGGCGAGCTCAGAGAGAGAGGGAGGGAGAGGGAGTAGGGGATGAGAGTCAACAGGGGACGAGAATGAGCGGTGGACGTGCAAGTGGGCCGTATCGATGAAAAGAGGGTGCGAAGTGAGGTACCGCGTGCCCGGACTTCCTGGAGTCTGGGGAGAAGAAAGCTGTACCTGAGGTCCGCTCGTTGCATCCAACGTGATCAGAGCAATGCACTCAAACCCTGTCGAAATGCGATTGGCTAGCGGCTCGATATTGATATCTTCCCAAAAGGGGTTGCCCTTCGGAGAGCGGCGATACAGCCGGTCTAAAGTTCACTTTTACTGTTTACGCTAATCGCCTTTCAAACCACCTGTAACGTTGTATGAACCGTTCATACATGGTTCTGCTCTGGGGAGAGAACAGGCTCGAGGCACGGTGTCGGCGGGGTTGGTCTATTGGTGCTGGGCCAGCATACATAAGCGCCCAACCACTTCAATTTGCTCGGCCGAGCCGTTGACTCCCTCGTCCCACTCGCCGCAGTCGCGCGCAAAAAAGTTACCAGACCTCCGGCGGAGAAGTGGCAACACCACCTAACCAGGACCCTCTGCACGAACCTGTGCTCCACTGCCTCGGAATCCAGGACCTCTGCATCCAGTCCCGAACTTGCCAGATCGAGTGAGCAACAGGCCCGGCGACTAATTTCTCATTCATTTGGACCACCAGTTTCCTTCCCTACTTAGTCGTTTCAGACTGGACGTTTCGTGCACCGCGTTCGAATACTCTCGTGGCCACGAGATCCTCTCCGGCTATATTCTCAGCAACCGACCAAATGGGTACAAGAACTGAATACACATCTGGCTACTAGCGAGGAACCAAAGATGCGTAGAATGTCGGCTTTGTCAAACCCTTTCCCTCTTGTTCTCCACCAACCTCTGAAAGCTAACCGGTCCCGTTCGCGGACTCAACCCCCCGTTGCTCCTTCACCTCTCTGTTTCCCTACCACGACGATAACGTCTAGTTCCTCAGGGATTGAGGTAGGAGAGACTTCAAAGTTCTGTTGTCGGTGCTTGACATTCCCCCTCAGCTGGCTGTTAGAGAAGTTGAACTGAGCGTCGGTGGCGCCACTAGGGTGGGTGATGTAGTTGAACAGCGCGAGGCTTGATGGGTTTGACCGTCCTTGTAGACTGCATAGCCAGGGGGGTTGGAGTGTTGTTACCATTCAAAAGGAGGTCCATAACCTGACTGCCCTTCCTCTTCCTTCACTTCGCTCATGATCAAGGCGGGGTAGGAAGGGGTGTGTGTGATCGTCTATTGATGGAAAGGTCGACATGTACCTTGGGGCCGGAGTGAAGAGGTTGTGGGTGTGTCCGACACCGTGCGGTTGTGGAGGATTTGGCCCATGCCAATGGAGGTGTATTGGAGAGTAAGGTCGATGGGGTACAGGACGGCGGCGTAGGAGTCCCGAAGTACCGGCGAGTCCACCAAAGGAGGCGCTATTGCTCTCGAGGACTAGCAGAGAAAGGTTAGGATCGTCGCCGTACTTGACCATGAGAGAAGCTCAGCGACGTACTGGTGCATTCCTTTCCGGCAGCGTTGATGGCTTGAAGCGCGTTGGTGTAAGGACTCCAGAATTTTTTGGGGACGGATGCGCGGGGCTGGTAAATGAGGAAAGCCGTTTGCCGAGGCATCAGGACGGACAGCATTATCGCGAGGCGTAATCCTTGGAGCTGGAGAAATATCCAACTCGTGTCAGATCTTTCTTTGGCTCGAGCACAGTTATAA
The DNA here is from genome assembly GCA_019633405.1 of Tulasnella sp. 408. Lineage (NCBI taxonomy): Eukaryota > Fungi > Basidiomycota > Agaricomycetes > Cantharellales > Tulasnellaceae > Tulasnella > Tulasnella sp. 408. The sequence continues at coordinate 11,927 of WSTX01008099.1, forward strand.
GAGTGAGCTCACTGCCGAACGGAGATGGAATGAAGATGCGGAGCGAACTGGTTGAGGAACCAGCTGCCAGCAATTCGTCGATGGTCCACGAGCAACGTATGTCGGCGGGGCATGCAAGTCGGTTCTGTCGGCAGCGGAGTACGTCGACCGCACTCGTTCCCAGGTCGGCCATGTACTCGGTAATCTGATGGGGAGATGGCTTATTTCCTGGGCCTCTCGTGGGTGTCGGGTTCGTTCGTTGGCCATCCGGAAGCCGAGCAAAGTTGGCTCCCGCCGCGTCGACGACGTTCGGGATTTTCTTGTTCGTTGTTTGACGAAGCGAAGACCGAGATACCACCCGACGTTTGACGAGATTGGAGATGTTTGTTCGAGGCATAGGGGACATTCTCGCTGATTGGCAGCAGGGTGGATGACGTGAAGCCAGGGACTTGGACAGGATTGGGGGTCTTGGTGATCGTCGAGCCTTGGATGCGGCGAAAGCGGTCGCCTGAGGCCGCGAGTTACCGCCAACGCGGGTGTCAACCCCGCCGGGACGAGCGCGCAAGTGTTGAGGTTGAGGAACGTGCCGTTGTGGCCGACTTGTGATGAAAAAAGCTGAAGTAGGCTCGGACCTAGGTCCTCCGCTCCGAGATTGTAATTTGGACCGAAGGATGCAGCCCAGTGATGCGATCCGACATGCTCCTCTCCAGAGGCATACGAGGGAAGTCTGCGCTGTGTGTTTCCTTTAGCATTAAAACTGGAGGCATTGCCTGTTGGTAGGGAGATGGTGATGGGCGTCTGGGAGCGAGGCTAGGGAGGTTTGCTATGGCGGGATCAGCTTGAAGAGCATAGCAGTTGATTCGCAAGTGGATACCGGCGTAGACTCGGTCGAGGGCAGGTGGGTTTTAGCTTTCCGGGGGGTGAGGGGAAAGGAAATACGTTGTTGGGCTAGCTGGGAGCATAGCAAGGTGAATGGGGGGGGACGTGACGGAGGAAGAAAACATCGACGAGGGTCGGGTGGACCCTGATGGACCGGGGACCTCGCGTGCTGCCCCGTGGATACACTTTGTGACAGGGATAGAGAGGATCAGTGCAATGCGAGGCCGAGCGGTTTACGGAGTGGTTGGAGAAGAAATCAAGAGAACGTTGATGGCACACGGGCCGTGGGGTTGTGACTGGTTGTGCCTAGGTCACTGTCATGCACAAGCTGCCAGGGTCTACAATGACAGATACTTTGGATGACTTTGATCGTGCCTAGGGTCGATTGGCGTCCTTGAATTGAATTTAAATTGGGTTGACGCCAAGGCGAAGGTTGGGCAAGCATGCGATTGGTCGTTGAATTGAATTGGCGGAACCTCGAATACTATAATATGGCTCTTCACATGCATACACTCTTTTCGCTTGGAAGCATCGGCAGGTGGCCAAAGGCACCATCATTGCGGACGTCAGCGTAACACAAGAGTTCACCTTTGTATTAAGAACTGGTTCCACCCGTTACGCTGGGACGGTGAAGGGAGATGAGCCGTACTTCTATTAATAGTTTGCCTTCTTTTGACAGTCAAAGATCTAACACCACGTGAATCGGTAGGGCAGAATACGTGGCAGGACGAAATAGTGTTCAGCGGCCATTAATAAAGAAAGTGAACGACCAAGGAAACAAATAGGCTACAAATCACCATAGCACCGTCGAAGAGCCCGAAAAACCGATCCACACCCGCACCTTCGCTCTCCGCCACCTCGTTCCATAACCGGCTTACCGTCTACTCGAGAGGGAGAACCGTGATCCTAATATATAAATGGGAAATACTCATCACACGACATCGATTAACACCAACCTCTCGCACTGCAGCACGACAGCAATCCCTCGCATGTCTTTCCCGCCCGCCACCTTACTGATTTTCAAACTTTCCATCCTATCGCAGCAATCGCTCCAGACTAGACTGCCGATCGATGTACGAAGAGATCCCGTCATGGAAGGTTGCTTATTGACTGGTCACCTAAGTCCAGGCTTTCACGACATGAACTGAACGACGCACAAGCTCGAGTTGGCACACCATTGACCAGACGTCTTGCGTGTGTGTATTGTAGTCAGAAAATCCCCATTTCTGGTCCACAACCGCCTTTCATTATCTTTATCCTCTCATTACCTGTTACAACCACGGCAGGTACTTTGGCCTGAGCTGAACCAGGTCCGTTGTTCTCAATCAACGCTCTCTCGACTTGCCCACCTTGCACGACAAAGACAAGTAGGGTGGTCCTTTTGCATTTAACCTTGGGGAGAGAGTGAGAGATCCCAGAGTTGATGACAAGAGTGGATAATAGGCCTGTAGTGCCTCTAACCTGCAGGTCGGATATGAAGGATGAACTACGTTACACATTCGTGATCGTCCACGGTTGAATTTCTCTCTTGCATTCATCAGCTCGACTACATCACTTCCTATCTGACCGGCCAAGAATCGCTATAATAAAGTCCTAAGTCGGTGTAAGTAGCATGTCTTGTCAGGTATAAGTGCTCCCACGAGATACAAATGGCGCGAAATTGCGGGAAAAGAGGGGAGCCAGTGGAACAAACTCAAACTAAAAGGAAGTAGGAAGTCCGCAAGACAGGAATACGATGCAAAGCTAGTTAAAGTATTCACTCTACCAGGTTTAGCGGGTTGTTAATGTAGATAATGAGCCTCAGAAAGAATGGTAAGAGGGACCATTAGAGAATGACAAGCGGGACCTTTGGTAACGCAAAAGGCAGCAAATACACAGAGTATTTACAGTTCAAGGGGACGGATGTAAAATATCAACAGCTGGAATCGAATGAAAACAAAAAGCATTCGTGGAAATGCAAAGCTAGGATGTCAAAAGAGGGTATGATAAGATAAAAAGATAGACAATAGTCGTCAATCGAGAAGCATACTCGGTAATTGGAATTACATGTTAGCCTGTTCAGTGTGAACAAGTCAATATGTCAACGAGCTGCGAAGGCATCAGAGATTTAAAAGTGCTACGCTCCCAAAATCGAACCATCCCATCCCTCCCCGATACAGACATCAGAACCTTGCCGCAGGGTGAGAACATAACGGATATGATCCGATCGGTGCGACCGGTCAGAGGGTCACCCAATGGTGCTCCGGTCTGCACATCCCACAATGGAATTATCCCGCCCAAACACCCGGATGCCAGAACCTTGCCGTCGGGCGAGAACACAACGCATTTGACCGAGTGACTGTAACTGGTTAGAGGGTCACCCAGCGGTGCTCCCGTCTGCGCGTCCCATAAACGAACCGTGCAGTCGTCCGACCCCGATGCCAGAACTTTGCCGTTGGGCGAGAATACAACGGAGCTGACCGGGGCCCGGTGACCAGTCAGAGGGTCACCCAAAGGTGTTCCGGTCTGCACATCCCACAATTTAACTGTCTTGTCGTGCGATCCCGATGCTAGAACCTTGCCATTCGGCGAGAGCGCAACGGACGTGATCCTACCGGTGTGACCGGTCAGAGAGTCACCCAATGGTGCTCCTGTCTGCACATCCCACAATCGAACTGTGTAGTCCCAAGACCCAGAGGCTAGGACCTTGCCATCCAGCGAGAACACAACGGACGAGATCCAATTGCTGTGACCGGTCAGAGGGTCACCCAATGGTGCTCCGGTCCGCGCATCCCACAATCGAACCGTCTTGTCGCCCGAACCGGATGCCAGAACCTTGCCATCATGCGAGAGCACAACGGACATGATCTCGTCGGTATGACCGGTCAGAGGGTCACCTAACGGTGCTCCGGTCCACGCATCCCACAATTGAACCGTGTTGTCACTTGAACCGGATGCCAGAACCTTGCCGTCTGGCGAAAGCACAACGGACGTGATATCGCCGGTGTGACCGGTCAGAGGGTCACCCAACGGTGCTCTGCTCCGCACATTCCACGATCGAACCGTCATGTCTTCCGACCCGGATACCAGAACCTTGCCGTCAGGCGAGAACGCAACGGACGTAATCGGATCGGTGTGACCGGTTAGAGGGTTACCTAACGGTGCTCCGGTCTGCGCATCCCACAATCTAATAGTCCTGTCTTCCGATCCCGATGCCAGAACCTTGCCATCAGGGGAGAATACAACGGATGTGATGTGCTGGCTGTGACCGATTAGAGGCTCAGCCGATAGCGTTCTGGTCTGCAGATTCCATAATCGAACCGTCTTGTCGAGCGACCCGGATACCAGAGCCTTGCCGTCTGGTGAGAGGGCAACGGATGTGATCTTCTGGGTGTGACCAGTCAGAGGCTCACCCAACGGTGCTCTGGTCTCCACATTCCACAATCGGACCGTCTGGTCTTCTGACCCCGAGACCAGAGTCTTGCCGTCGGGTGAGAATACGACGGACTTAATGCCGCGGCTGTGACCGGTCAAAGGCTCACCCAACGATGCTCGGGTCCGCATATCCCACAATCGAACCGTCTTGTCTGTCGAACCGGATGCTAGAATCTTGCCATCCGGTGAGAGTGCAACGGACATGATGGCGTCAGTATGACCGGTTAGAGGGCCGCCCAATGATGCCCCGGTCCGCGCATCCCACAATCGAACCGTCTCGTCGACCGACCCGGATGCCAAAACGTTGCCGTCGGGCGAAAACACGAGGGACGTGATCTTTTCGGGGTGACCGGGCAGAGGGTCACACAACTCAGCGCTGGTCTGGGCATCCCATAATCGGATGTCGTAGCTCGAGGACCAGGTGAAAAACGAACTACCCGAACCCGACGCTACAGCACCCCCATCTGGTGAAAATGCGACCGCATAAACCCCTAACCCAGTAGATGCTGTCCAAATGTTCGGCGACCAATTTCGCTCCCGTTTTCCAAGCAGAATCCAAGCTGTTGCTTGATTACGGTACTTCAGCCACAGCTTCGTCTCCATCGGACACTGGGGAAGACCGAAGGCGTAGATGTCAAGCGCGTGGGACGAGATCCGCTTGAAAAATCCAGTAATGAACCGTTGAGTATCGTTCCACAGAGTGTTTAGGGAGTCATCGGATACATCACTGGGCCATTCCTGCAACTGTGAACTTAGCACGTGCAACTTTGTTGACTTGATTTACTTTTATCCTCACCGAAAGCCACCGATTCACTTGCTTGGCTACTGCATATGCCTCACTCATAGCTCCAATCAAACTCATGACCTCAAGCCACGACAGAATTTTCTCGTCACTAAAGAGTTTGAACTTGTCCAGGACAGTGCTCGCAGCGTTTACTGTCGCCTCGGACCACCATACTCCAGAGACTAAATGAATAGACCAAGAACGACAGCAATACCGAAGACCCGAGGGTACGCTGAGATCGACTGCATCTTGGACGTCGGAATTGGTGTCCCGCTCCCGGGCGAGGTTGCAAATGTTCTGCTTCAAGTCGCGCTGCATGATTTCGAGACTGACAGTTGCCAGACGTCGGTGGTCTTGGATGGGATCCAGAAAGTAACGTTGGTTTTCGCATCGTGATGGAGCCGCTAAGAG
>WSTX01008100.1:0-17305 GCA_019633405.1 Tulasnella sp. 408
ATACAGAGATTCTGCTCTATACAAACGCTTGTAAAGGTCCGATAAGAACAGATAAGCGCGGGGCGGCGGACGTGATGATGTGCGTGAGTTGGGGCGAAGGAATGCCATATGGATGTCGCCTGCCTCGCTGGAACGGACTACGGACCGGCATGCTGTGGTGAGTTTGGCCCTGCATATTTCATCTTCGGCGGTGGGCATTAAAAGCTATGAAATCATGGGGTCTCAGTGCGCCTCATCTCCGCCTCTGGTTCCTCAAGAGGTGCTTGATCATCGGTCGCTCACGCCCGCCCCCTCCGCTTTCGAGAGCTTCGTGGGAGGGTTTTCAGCCACTGCGTCTCTCTTCTCAAATTGGACGCTCTTTCAACGGCCAGCTACGGTTGAGGCGGTAGACTCGTCCAGTTTGTCGTGTGGGGGCGAACTCGGAGGGAATGCAACCATTCTCGGGGGCGCGGGCCAGCCCAACGAACTACTGGATAACATTGAAAGAGTGAGAGGGGTGCTCTCCGGAACATTTACGACAGAGGACATAGCCTGGGACCCCTGCAATATCAGCTCTCCAGGACACGGACTAGAAATTGGGCCTGCTATCCCCGCCACCATCGCTCCCAGCAAGTCACAACAGCAGCCATCAGACACCATCTCCGAGCAATGTGTACAGATTTCAAGGTCACCCTCCCCATTTTTGCTTCTTGAGGCTCCCCTTGGACAAGGGAACACGCCAACCCACGATGACGTCGTGACCCGGGCCACTCCGTCCGGCAACTCACGGCAACAGCTACCAGACAAGGGGTCCGTGTTGTCTTTGGGGATGTCAAGGTCCCCGTCCCCAGACTCGGTTCTTAGTGAATGGGACGTGATATCTTGGTAGCGGCGAAGGGCTAGGCGGGCTGATCAGGTTCGGCTAACCCTACTGGCAGATAGTATTCTCACCGCTGGTCGAATTGATGTATTTACGTGGCCGCAATGGTAACGCGTCCATAATTTACTCTGCAATAAACACTGCTAGCATTCAAATGAGGAACCCGTGGAGAGTCGGCGCCAACGATTCGACGAAACCCTACCTGTTGACGGCTGGATTATGTACGAAGGCGAGGTGGAATAATCGATAGTCTTTAGCTTTATTTCTCCATATTATAGACAGGCACCTTTGCTTAGGCCTCGAATCTCCTTAATTTGAAGTTACCTTCCCAGATGAGTTCAAGTCGCACTGAACATGTACAATGAACAGAGTCATCTGAATGCTGCATCAGCCACAATCCTGGCGTGGACAATCTCACGCAGCGGAAGGTAAGACAACCCGAGATTTCCTTTGTTGGGGGACGGTAAGGTGTGCCGAAAGCTACGTTGAGGGTCTGCCAGTCGAGGAAGAAAGGTGTTGGCCGAGACCAAAGTTGTGTTGCAGAAAAGTAGGATCTGATTATGTAGTTAGCTGGTGAATGGGACCAAAAGAACTGCCGTTTGAACCGATGCCGCTGAAGAAGTGCACGGCATTCAAAACATATCGCAGCCGCTTCGAATATTCGGTCATGAGAAGCTTGTCGGACCTCAGTCGAGGAACCAACACGGCCTCTGCATTGTTCGTAGCGTTTTATTGCCGAGAATGATAAAGGGTTCTGCACCCCTGAAAATACTTCACCTGATTCCATCTGCCTAACCGGGTACGAGGGAGCTTCTTTCGTCGGTGATCGATACTTTTGAGGCAGAAGGGTCTGGGCGGGGTACAAGTGAACTGAAGGGCGGCCTTTCCCTTTCGGCGCCAAATGCCGACAACACTGGCCGGCACAATAATGGCGACACCAAAGCTAGCGAGGGCACCATCCCTCGACAAGGCCAAGCGCTTATTCTCATACTTGTCGGGGGCAAGGTCAGTCTAATCAACTCCAACGGGTAAACCCAGATGGGTCCAACTCCGATGACGTCATGACGTTCACGCCGCAGTTCCGTTCTCAATTCATTCATTCATTTCATTCCCTTCAGAGCAATTGGTGAAGAGTACTTTCAAATTCACAAAGAGAATGAGACTCTCGTGATATCACTTTCGACTACTCTAAGCTTGTCAAACACGGCAGATGATCCACCTCGCCCCGATGTTGGGCATCTAAATATTCCTAAACGAGTATAAGCCGACATCTTTCACGCCGTACTCCTTCATTTTGTCTGGCAAGACTCTCCATCGTTGACAATGATAATGATAACAGTGGCGAATCATTTTCGTCTTCAAACCGGTACCTCTAGATCAGAATCTCTTAGCAAGCCGCCGGGCAGGGTCGTCCATCCAAATTACCCGGGACCTTCTCACGTGTCGTCCGCTCGTGCACCCACATCCCGCGAACATATCCTTCCTTGAATCTCAGTAGCACAGTAAGCTAAACCATGACCTCTAGGCCAAGCTGGTAAGTAGCAACGAGTTCGACAGTGCGCTGAATACCTCCAAACGAGTTTGACTCTAGGACACCACTAGTAACTGCCCGATTTGAAATTTCATGGGGGAGCCCCAAAAATCGTTTTCAAAATTTATATCTATAATTCAAGTTTCTTCGCCCTACAGAGCTGCAGAGAGTACCCATCCGAGCCTATATGCGTGCAAATATTTTTCCCATCGTTCTCCCTTGGAGCAGGTGTGTAATAAGAACCTCATTTCCCATCCGCTTTCCATTGCTCGTCCCAAATTCCGGTATCATTCAACGCTCATTTTGGACCAACCTTGTATTTCCCAGTCGACTCCCATTCTTCTCCACAATGTTTCATTTCCCACTGTCGTCCTATTTCCCATCCTCTTCCCATTTCATCCCCCTACCATCTTCCCATTTACCTCTAGTTCTCATTTGAGTCCGATTTGCCATTCAACTCCCATTCATACCGAATTGCTATTCCCATACAACTTCCGTTCCCATCCGATACCCATTTCCATCCGATTGTCATTTCCCATTATATTGCCATTTACCACCATGTGGTAGTTATATATAATTTTCCCATTCTGCTTACACTAAGATCACGCAATGGCAAACACGGTCTAGTTAGGATGTTGGGGACCGTGGGATTCACCTCAACTCGGCCGTTGCCCACCCTTGTAGATAGACACTCTTGGCTCAACAAGAGATGTCAAATAAGCACGGTTTGCTCTCTGCCAAATACAAGCAAGATTGTAGCTGGGGTAGCGACACAAAGCGTGGGAATGCATCAGTCGCCATGTGGGAAATGAAGATTTGGCGTGGGCCGTACGAATTGGCCTCACTACTAGATTTGTTGACCAATAAAAGTAGATAATCCTTGTCATAAATGTTAGGCTTACTCTATGGGCAATTCGACGTCCAGTGATCTCCTAAGCGAGCACTTCTGATTGGAAATTCCTGCCTCACTCGGCATCTCGGGTGATACACCAGCGAGAGTTGCCCACAAGTGTGTAAGGGTCCTCGCCATCATTGCCTTCACATCAAATGATGGGAACACCGACCCATTGGCATCAGGGAACAGAATGATTGCAGCCACAATAACGGCAAGGACCCTTACGCGCTTTGTGGGGAACTCTCGCTGCTATATCACCCGACATACCGAGTTGGTCAGCACGTTCTAAGCGGAAGCGGTAAGTCGGGAGGTTGCTGGCCGGGGGATTGCTCACAAAATACGCCTAGAAGTTGACCCAACAATAAAACGCGTTTATGACTGATCCATCTACAGTGTCGGCGCAAACACAACTCTGACACAAGAGCTAGCTAGCGTGGGATCCGAGTGTTCGGATTCTACTATGTAGTAAAAGTCGCCCAAAAGAGGGACTTTGCGACCAGTAGCTTCTGAGAAAGATAAATTCAACCGATAGCTATCTTTAGACAGTACGCCCATAGCAAATTTTAAGATTTATATGATTGGAAGCAATCTACTCCCCAGGTAATGTGGAAGCGGTGTTCAAGTACAGGACTCACCTTCCTTAGCCAACCGGACCATCTAGACAATGTATAGTATCTAGAATCTTATACAAGTAACTTATAATGCCTTTGTAGATGTTCAAAACTTGTTTTAGTAGAGGAATACCCCAGGAGAGGGGTCCTAAGTACCGGCCTAGGCTTCGCGTTCATGTTTGTTGGTACTACTTGCATTAAATTGGAGACCAATAAGTATACCATTCGATTTGTATTAATGGATAGCTTGTAACCATTCCCGTAGCAGAGATCTATCTAATGAATTGGGAGTTTGAATCCATAAGGGGCTGAGCAAGGGTACATTGTAGCGGATTGTTCAGTGAAGCGACTACTGTTTCATCTGAGATTACTATTTTCTGGGCCGGAAACAGGTAACTTACATACAGCTAGCTTTAACATAATCGAACTAGCTAGCGCAACTCTAATCCAAGGAATTTGACTACACAAAAAAAAAGAGGACCTAATATATCCAATTTCACGTGAAGAGACTGATTAGAGTTTGTTAGAACACAATCCCTTGGATCTCCCTAAACAGCTTCTTGGTTGTATTTGTATGATTTCTACGCTTTGTACTACTAGCGGTACAAATGCTCATAATCTCTTTACCAAGCTCACTACTGACTGGCCCAGTTGCTCACCCTGTCCCAAATTCAATCTCCCAATCCCTTGGATTACCCGCCACTAAAGTACCGCTACGAGAGGTCCATTGATAAAAACCAAATGCGATACTTATTGGTACACAATTCTAACTCAGTCAGTATCAACAACTGTGCCCGGGAAGACTGAGCCAGGGGCTCCCTACCCCGTTTCGGCCAAGTGGAGCGTGTGCCTTCGGGTCTTTCTCCGTTGGAACACGTTCCAAACATCTTGGACAGTATCATAAGATATCTTTATAAGAGTTGTAATTACTATACATTATCTAGATGGACCTGTTCGTTAAGGAAAGCGATCCTGTGCTTACACACCCCTTCCGCATTACCTGAGCAGTTCATTACGTCTACTTGTTTAAATATTAGAGCTTGATACGGGGTAGATATATAAAAATAGCGTTATCTTTCTCTAAACCAACCGCTAGCGAATTCCCTCTTTTAGGCGATCGAGACCTTACCCTAGAGAATAGAATTCAAACAACACGTGCATATCCTGAGCTCCAAACCTACAGTTAAATGATAATGCTGCATTTCATATTTACTCTACATGGGCCCCTTCTGTTAACAGGTATCTTTAGTGATGCCACAATTACGAGGGGCTCACAAGAGCTCGCTCGCAAATACTCGTTCCCATGGGGTGAGACGATTACGAGCAATGGTGATAGACATTTACTCAGTTTGATCGAGTTCTATCGCAGATTCCCTTCACAGGATCTTCAACTGATGAGAACCTGAAACGGGGATGGCGGGATCCCTGGTCGTTTCACAGATCACAGCCGAGGTAAGGGCTCTGCCGACCTGGCAAGTTGGTCCGGTTTTCCTGCAAGTTGATTGCTGCGGCCAAGGTTCGGCTTGCGATTGTCTTGCCTTCCCGCGCTCGCGAATCTATCGCAGCATTCGCTCGTCTCTAATTGTAGTTGCAATTGCCCCGCAATTAATTCTACTCCCTCGTGACAACACTAGTTCTCTTGCACTCACCCCAACAACCACCTGGCAACAGCTGGTGCCTCACCCTGGTTCCACGTTGACTTCATTTCTTCAGAAGTGACTGTGGGGCTCAATAGGGTGGCGTCAGATACCTCCAGCGAGGTATCCGACAGGTCTTTGACCGGTAAGAGACAAGGTACCTCCGAATACCCGGTAAAAGACAGTGTCAAAGACCGGTTAAAGACAGGTAAAAGACAGCATTACTTAATCATTATATATCGCGCTCGCGAGTACTATATATTCTATTTTAGGCCAGGACAAATGCAAACGAGTCTTTGGAGCGTGCCATACTATCAGAAAGCTTTATCTACAGACCTTCGGAGTCTTCTGCTTCGATGCGGACATCGGCCGACTTACTGGATAAGAGGTTGCCGCCAATCAACAACCCAATATCACGTCCTCCACAACAAGTCTGCTTTTCCCCGTGTTTCAATATGGCAGCCTGTAGCCTACGTAGCCAAACGTAACGCGTCTGCTTGCGGATACGACTTCCTAATGGTTTGAGAACCTGAGTCCGAAGGTTCTTGCTGAGAGGTCTTCACCAGTTGAAAGATGGGTTTGCCGGACCGGTAGCTGAATGTCCAGGGGGGTCAATCTTCCCACTTGTTGACGGCTCGTTTAAGCAGAGCTCAGGAGGATTCTGCATGAGCCCGGTCAGTGCTCCCCACCTGAACGCTAAACAGTACCGCCAGAGTAGTCCAGAATTGAATTCAGATTGTATCGTATTCCCCCTTATGTAAGCCTGTCTATTACCGGTAAACGACACCCTAATTTTAGGAACCCTGTCAATGACCGGTCGTCGACCGGTCAAAGACATGTCATTTACTGCCCTGGTTATTACCAGGGTGTCGCTGACGCTACCCTAGGGCTCAACAACACGTCAGTCAGGAGTGCCGTCATGTGGGACCTACTCCGGGGCGTCTATTCCTCGACGGTGGTCAGAACGGCTGACCCCTCGCCTGGCCTCCCTCTGGAACATCACGCCGTTCCAATAACGAACGTCAGATGGACGCAATCCACGAGCTCGGGTACTCGATGATCATTGCGAGATCCGACCAATTACACAAATTTTACCGACTCATCACAAGAACGTACATTTGGTTATTTGGGAAGCACCTCAAGATTGTATTTACAACTCGACTTGCGTCTATGCCGACTTATTTTCTGCGTTTGGCATTGTGTGCCCACGGTTTGCTTGCACCCAGTTGACCAAGCCCAGAATATCGTACCATTTCGACTGGGGTTCGGAGCGTGACCAAATCTCAGGTAGGCTCGCTGGCTCGCTCCGGCTCGCTCCGGCTCGTGAGTCGTGACACGTGACCGAGCCCGGAATTTGGTTTGAACGAAGAGTCTTGGAGCGCGCAAAGGGCGCCGGCCTGCCAGATATGGTAATTGTGAGGCCCCAGAGGCGGCCGGTGGAACCCGGGGCATGATGGTGTAGGTTCTGAATGAAGGGTGCGACGCGTGCCAAGATCTCCGAAGAGGCTCGCCACAGTATCACGTTGGCCCCCGAGCCGAGCCTATTCCAAAGTTTCGTCATGCGTCACACCCACCATCCGAGCCTACAGGGTCACGATATCGCCTCCGTTGGCCGCCTTCAGGGTCTCGGAATTACCATATTTGGCAGGTTGAACGCCCCAGGACCCTTATTTCGAGCCTACTTCCAGGCTCGGTCACGCGTCACGGGTCGTAGCCAGCCAGCGAGCCTACGCAAGATTGGGTCACGCTCTGACCCCCGCAAGCCTATGATCGAAATGGTACAGCATCTCCTTCCATTTCATGGTATCGTCTTTCCCTTATGTTTATTTACATGTAATTTAATACAGTTTTTGCCAGTATGTCAGTCCTTTTCATCCTTCTCACGGTTTGGCCCCACTGCCATAGTGAAACGGATGGGAAATGTGAGATTCCATGGATGGGAATTACACAAGGGCACAAAATCTAGCGGATGGGAAATATGATATTGATTGGAAATTAGTATGCACATGGGAACGTCGGTATTGCTCAGTAATGCCACGCAATGGGAACCAATGGGTACGCCAAGACCATGTGCTGGGCTGGAGCTCACCTCAGGATTTGAAAATGGATTTCGGGGGATGCCCAGCGATTTTCAAATCTTGTGTTTACTAAGGCTCTCTAGGAAGCAATTGCAACTACCCAAGTCACTCGCGAGGAATCAGAGCTCAGAGTCGGAGGCTTCGGGATAGGAGTGTCCGTAGCCACTTTGGACAATCTATCTTCCCAACCACTACTATTAGCGCTCGCTATTATATAGAGCGCTCGCAGATATATCAGGCGCTCAAAAATACATTTCCAAACAATGTCGACTTAGTGGCACCTTAGGCCGCGTAGGCCCCTGCATGGCGCTTCTCACTTAGATTTCCATCAAGAGTGATATTGACTATGGAATTGAAGTTCGTAAGTCTGGGGAACCACGAAGCCACCCATTACCCGAGCCTCTGCTGGGCTGTTAATGGGTTCAAAGCGGGCGAAGCCGAATGCGGCATCCAAAGCAACCCTTCCAGCCGCTAAGTCCGTAGGGCCTGATATTGAAATCGATATCAAACCACAGATACCGCTTGCCGCCACTATCAAGCTACGTATTTGACGCATGAGCCACGACACCCTAGTAAGTAGCGCCCGGTCTTGACTGTGGTGCTTGGTCTTATCATTACCTCCCCCTGACGTAAGGGACTGGACCAGCGCCGGTGTCCCAAATGCGGACTCAAGTTTACGAGCAAGGAGAAACTTGAGCTCCACCAGAAAATCCATCAGAGCCCTCCGAATTCACAGAGACGCACCACTTGGGACGGTCACACATTTTCGAACTGCCGGTGTAAACCCGAAGAGCATGAACGCATAGAGAAGCTACGTAGCGCCTTTCTAAAGACATCGTCGGCTTATGATGCCTGGGACGGACGGGGACGTCGGGCTGAGTTTGGCGCTGCATCTTTAATCTCGGGCGGTGAGCATTTGCAACTATGAAATCTCGTTATTTTGGGGCTCATCCCTCTTCCTAGTCTCTGAAGGTAGGTTGAACCACAGGGTACTCACACTGCCTCTCCCGCTGACGAGAGACTCGTAGGAGGTTTGTCACCGAGCGCACTTCATTCCTCCCACCGGACATTCCTTCGCAGACCATCTACGTTCAATGCGGGAGGATCGTCCAATGAGTCGCTTTGGGGGCGACTCAGACACGCAACCACTCTCCGTCGTACACCCCGGCCTCACGCCCAAGTACACACGGAAACGGAGAACGAGCTGCTCCCGGAACCTTCCGCCCCGGATGAACCGCCCGCAGCAGGACCACCGCTCAAGAGACTATCCTCTCCGTCTGAGCTGTCGAAACGTGTTTTCGACGACGACTTAGTTGCCTTATCATCCCGTTCGGTTCCGTGGACCTCTGAAACAACCCATCGTCGGCTATGGTCCCTAGAAGAAAGATTCTTCCGACCTCACCCATCCAACCTCACTTCATTCGGGCAACTCAACACTTTAGCCTATGATGCGGACCTGAACATGATCGGTCCGTTCAGCAACTCAGAGCACCATCCATCAGACACGACCTCCGAGCTGTCTTTGGAGATGTCAAGGTCTCCGTCCCCGATTTCGCTCCCCGACACTCCCCGCAGACAAAAGAACACGCTGACCGACAATGCGCCCATGATAACCGGTCCCACTCCGTCCAGCAACTCACAGGAACAGCTATCAGACACGGTTTCCGAGCTGTCTTTGGAGATGTCAAGGTCCCCGTCCCCAGTATCTCTTCCTCGTGGGTGGGATATGTCCTCCTGATATATAGCCGCGAAAGAGTGCAAATGATTGAGGGCGCGTTGGATCGGGGTGGACTAACCCCACTGAATAGTCTAGTTGTAGGCAGAATAAAATGTATTTTCTTGACCTCAATGGCGAAGCATCATCTCTCAGAGCTGAGAATATAATCTTCGGCTCCTTTGGACAAATCGTCGAACCAGTCAGTACACCAGCTCTTTTAGACCCTGATAGACAAATACATACCCAGGCTGAATATCGATACCAGATCCAAGCCGAGGCTCGGGTGTGACAAAGAGCGAAACAACTGCTTGGTGCATCTGAGAAACTTCCATATCGCTCCGAAGTTTTGTTCGATGTTGCCAATCTGATCCTTGAGCTGTGTAACCGAGCCCCTGGCTCGAATCAACCGTTCCTAGGGTTGATTTATCGGCTCGCTTGGCCTGCAGGGTATGCATATGGGGGTGTGTACATATACGGTAAGATAGTATAAATGTAATATAATATAAGGAAAATGTCGTATGAGGTGGGGGTGTATCTTCACCACAGCTCACCAACCCGCCCAGCCCGAACAGGTAAGTCAGGTCACTGGAAGGGTGACACTGACTGATGCCTGGGGAGGTCCGAAGACCAAAGGCACCCCCAGGCGGTGGGAGAAACGGGATGGTGGTGGGTAAAAGAAGTCGCTGTGCGCGGCTGGACAAGCGGGGATGGTGGTGAACGGTGACCGGCAAGGTCGTCTCACGCATCCCCCTTATGTCCGCGAGCCGGAGAAATCCCTCCGCCGGGAGTCCTCGCAATCTGTCTGCAATTGATTGGAAAGAGAAACGCGAGACTCCTCCGCGCGTCACAGTGCGAATCCCAGGATTGTGCATGCGAGGTTGGCACGTGTAGCCCACACGTTTAACGATCACCCCCTTGCGCCACCAGCCGTCCATCCAGTGCCACTTACCTCGTTGAATCCAAGCAGTAAAGCAATATAAACCATGAACTCTGGGCCAAGCCGTGAAGCTCTGGCAAGCAGAAACTATATTCGAAGAGGGTTCTAATTACTTCTAACCGACTTTGATTCCTAGGAGGCAACTTTTAACGAATTGACTCACCTTTTAATAACACCCGCTAGACTTACTCTCGAAGAAACAGAGCTGGACGCTGGGACATTTGGTCAAGTGTTTCTCGCAACTCTGGACAAGTCATCTGAGTTTCCGAGGAAAGTTGCTATCAAAGAATTGCAGATTGTGCGCACTATTGCTATTAGACGACGCATAGCATTCGTCAGTATTGCAATTCTAGTCTATCCCCGTCATCTTTCCTTTCGCTAAGCTCTCCCTTAGTGTCTCGCTAAGGAGCTCAAAGTTTGGGCGAAAGTCAACCATCCTAACATTCTCGGGCTTATCGGTTATTACCTATGCGAGAATTACGGGTGCGCACACATTGTGTCGGCGTACATGGTCAACGGAAACGTGATGCAATACATTCAGCGGAGTCACGTCAGAGTAGCTGCTCGACTGAAATTTGTAATTCCGAAACTGTATCATTCAAGCGAGAGCTGCTGATACTCAAATAATTCTGACAGGTGCAGGGCATTGCGGCAGGCCTCAAGTACCTGCACGATTTCAATCCACCTATTTGCCATGGAGACTTAAAGCCAGTGAGTTGGTCGTCTAACACAGATATATTTTAGGCTAATTACTTCGGTAGGCCAATGTACTCATAAATGAGGGGCTCGATGTGGTGCTCTGTGATTTCGGGCTCTCCTCATTCATCCACGAGTCAGGTGCAGCCTCAGGCCTCCCTCCGCCGACGTCAACCAAAGGCTCAACCCGTTACATGAGCCCTGAGCTTCTGTTGGACGAGGAATCCGAGCACACTCTCCAGAGCGACGTTTGGGCGTGGGGATGCACCGCGTTTGAAGTAGGTGGCGTCATAGGAATCAAGGCCATTGATAGGTGGAGCTCACTTTCACCCTCAGGTCATGACTGGAACCATTCCGTATTCGACGAAGACAAAGGACTCTACTATAGTCCTAGAGATGTTCAAAAAGTCTGCTCCCGGCACGATCGACACACTTAGCAATCTAATACTTGGCACCGGCATCGATCTTGCTTGTGGCACCGGATTGTCTTCCCTACGGTCAATCATTCCACAATGCTGGGATTTTGATCCTGCAGGGCGGCCTTCATCGTCAAGTATCTCAGATCGCATCGCTGTTCATGTGAAAACAGAAGCCCCTCTGGGGGCTCGGGAGAACCAGGACTCCGAGTACGGTGGTAGCACTTCGCCAAGAGCTGATGTTCCTCATCGAGGGAACTCACTGTGCATGGTGCGTTAAACTCTAGTTCAACATCACCAGGCGTTGAAGCGACCTCTCTTGCTTCGGCTAGAATTGCTATCAATATCCCAAAGTCACAGGACGGGATTTCTGCTCAAAGGCCTGCCTTAACGCTGCGGCTTCCCGCCTAGCCACCAGCACCCAGGGCGGTAATTCAGATTATCAGTTCGCTGGTGTCGTGTTGCCGAACTTCACAGGTCCAGGACGAAGATAGGAAGTATGTGATTTTACGGCGAACATCGTAAAATTATCTCATATATTCTCGACGAAGTCTGACATGACTTTCCCACTACCAGTCTCCCGGAACGTGTTATAGCAATTCTTAGCGATATTTCTCATGTAGCTATTTAGACTAGAGAAAATTTCTACATTAACCTCTGTCTAATTTCGTGCGGACTTGTTCGAGTCGTTTAGCTGGAACCGCCCGAAGGCGTAAACGTTCTGCATTTCCAGGACCGAGACCGAGGCGCTTAACCAGGCGCGAGACGTAGTAGTACACGATAAGAAGAACACAGAAAAGAAAAAGACATGCGCGACACTAGCAGAAAGAGAAAAAGAAGAAAGCCCAAATTTGGGTAGGGAGGGTGGGAAGTGGAAAGTGCCAACGCTATCTGAACGGCAAGGGGTCAGCGATGCATGGCGGAAGACGGCGACGGCGAGGGTTCTGGCGAACCTACGGCAAGGGACAGCGATGCGGGGGGGGGGGGAAGAAGCGTAGCGACGTCTTCTTTCCCCACACTCACCCTATAGGGAAGAGGGTCCCACTTCTCTCAGCCCAACGCGAAACAACGCGGCTGAGTTAAGACTCTTCTCTATTGGGCAAGGAGCTGCGGCAGCAGATACGGCGAAGATAGGTACGGCGAAGATATCGATCATAGGCACGCGCCCGACGTAATTAGACTGGTGTAAACAGGTCACCTTGCTCCGTCAAGGTCTCTCCCAACAACGTATTTAGGTAATCATGCGCGGTGCCGTCTGCAGGGTCCTGGTACCCCGTCCGCAACTTGTCGGGCGTTTCAGGTTTCCTTGCCCCCTGACACTACCTACCCTATTCTCCACTCCGACATTTATTGTTGTATCTATAAATTACAAAGGTGCCGCTTTATCTAGAGACTCTAAGTATCCTCAAAGATCAGCTTGTCACAGGTTGGTCTGGTGAATGGAAGTCACGCAAAAGCCTGATGGCCGAACTTCCCGACAAGCGTTGATCCGGTCATAGTCCCCCTTAGAACAGGTACGGCGTCGAATATCCGAGTCGCTTGTTCCATTGTTTGCCCTACATTGGGCCACAAGGACAATGAGGATGATACGAGCTAGTTCCGTTCCCCCCGAATACCTTACAATTGGCGCTGACTTCTCTGAGGTCGACCAGATCACGCGAGCGCTGAGTGGTCGATTGGGATTGGTTCGCAGTGCGAGCCTAGGCGTCTGGTCTGCGAGATGCCATAAATCGAAGGCAACACATCAATCTGCCGCAGATGATGTGGAATTGGTCCATTCCTTATGCTTAATCAATTACAGGAAAATGATCAATTATCAAGCTTTGTCGGTAACCGGTCCCGCCCACTCGGCATCCTGTGAGCAAGGTGCTCGACGCACGGCACGTGCGACCCAAGTTTAAACCCCAATAAAAAATGTTGTTCTTCTTTTAGTATTTAATAAATATATATCTATTATGAGTTATATAACAAGTCTTCTAAGACACGTGCACTTCCCCGGAGTCGCAGCAGGGGAATCCAGCGGACAACGCGAGGGCGCCCCCAGCAGGATATGACTCAGTGTGTCCAGATTTTCTGCACCTCACTACCGCGCCTCTCATAATGTGGCCAATTTTTTCAGGTTTCAGCTTGTGTGGAGCACTCTGCGTTGATCGTCTTCCAGGACGAAGCTATATGCCCGTCTTGGCTCGTCCTCTACTCTTAGAGGCCATAAGGGCCTATTTTTTCCAAGGTCTGCTGTGTATCCCCCTAAAGCAACTGTGCCTCGAGAAAATGCTTCACTATTCATATATTCTGTTGAAACCGAATGCAAAGGTCTCCTTCCAGATGCTCAGCCGCCGCAGCGATTATTTACTGTGGACACTTGACAGATGTTTACTGTCTAGGTTCTTTCATGCAAAACTCTCGCGCCGGTCACTTCGCTTCTGTCGTTGATTGCCTTGTTGCTTCTCCCTCGAGTCAAGTTAAAGCGCATACTGAATACAGCGGAGGAGCCGATTCCACCCAGGAGACCGCACCATCGCCAGGAACTAGCACCACCCCTCTGAAACGACCTTAGCCAAGCAATCAACGTCGTCGCCTGCCAAATATAGTAATTCCTAGGCCCTGGAGGCGCCCGGCGGAGCCCAGAGCGTGACGCTGTAGGCTCGGATGAAGAGCATGACGCGTGACCGCTCGGGGGCTACCGTAACACCATGATGAGCCTACGGTCGAAATGGGACAGTATACTCCTTCAACGTTTTTATAGACTTCCTCGACTCTGGAACAGTCAGGGAGCTGAAATAAACTCTCAGTAAATTATTGCGTATTCAAAAGGGGCAAACCTCATCCGCTTGCCGGCCCGGTGTCGGGTCCCGAGGAAGGGCAGGCAGGGACTCAGTCCTCCACTCGTACTTTCTAGGTGGGAAAACATGTAGAAGAAGTTTGCGGAAGCAGTGGTACGGCGTGTCAGATGCGAAGAGAGCCCAAGATGTAGCAGAAGCGGCGTAGAGGATGTAAGGTACGGTCCGTACAGGGCTCAAGAAATGGCGAAATACTGTACGATCTTGAGAGGAGAACACGCGTATATATGGTATTCAACTTGTACGACCACTTAATAACTTCTAATTCTTTATAATCCATATAACCAAGGCAGTTACCCGAGATGCTCGATGCAAAACCGTGGTCGGCGTCTTGCGACAAGCGCTGGCACGGTTATGTCGTTGAATTCAGTGAGATTAACACCTAAAGCTGCTATCAAGTCAAGTAATGAATGATGTAAAATTGCGGGGTTTAGGTATCTGTAGTCGTAGAGGTTGCTGGGGGTTTCGAAGTGGTGGTTGTGGATGCTCTCGTGGTGTGGTGAGGGTGGTCGCGCCCGCCCCAAGAAGCTGGAGCTGCGTGGAGACGCAGGTCACCTCCTCCCGCACGTCCGACCCTGTTTGAAGGTACAAGACCCATCTTCCATCTTCTTGGCAAGCGATGAACCAGTTTGTGGTCGTATATGACGTCGTCTCGGTCGCCGTCAAAAGAGTGCCGAAACCCCATGACCAATTGAATGATTGCTCATTGTCGAAGCCAAAGGACCTTTTGTACGAGGAAAAGGTTACAAAAGAATGAATCGATACAAGTTTCAGGAACATCAACTCACAGAGGCTTCCACGTGTTTGAGGAGGTCCCGATGTTTAGCCACCATTCGTGGCACCCGTCGAAAAATCCAAGTCCACCAGAGGTGCTGGACATCTCTGTGGCGTAGCCGCCCGTGCTCAGAGTAACCGTGCCAGCTTGTTTGATTAGATGTGACATCAGAACTCAGGACCTTTGGAGGGCTTGCGCAAGTCAAGCAACTTACTCCGACTCGGGTTTGTCAGGTATAGACCGGTGACGGCCGTTCCGGGAGTAACGGCCTATAGCTCTTATTAGTACGCTCGACTCAGGATGCCTGATGATACGATAACTGACAGTGATTTTTGGACCCACTCGGAGCTGCTTACAGTACGTCGCAGCGGCAGGATTGGAACTGCTCGTTAGAGTAGGCGTTGTTGTAGTGGTGTCCGAAGGATCACTTGGCAACGCGGAAGTCAGTCCCGCCAGGGCCGTGGCAATGACAATTGCTTTAGACTTGAGGTTTGCGAGCATGATCAACGTCGAGTGTTTATCAGAGCACGATTACAGTAACCATCAGCTGAAAACTCGACCGTTATATACTGTACCTGCTCAGCTCGATGTCGGACATACTTCGCCGAGGTAATATGCATGTTCCATTAATAGAGGGGTTACGGGGACTACGCTCCGGTCGGGGGGACTCTTGGCCAACCTCGGGGAGCCGGGCACCAGAAATCAGTGCACCCGATGCCGCCGGAGGAACCCTGAGGTTGTCACGAGATGTGTGAGAAGGTCGCAGTGCTTCCAATACTCCCAGATCTACCAATCAGAATGTCTTTATATTACGTTGCTCGTCGAAGTCAAATGTCTTATTATGACGATACGCGTCAAATCGTACCTCTTGCTCAACCCTATCCATCTCGACAACCGCAGCAGTTCCACCGAATTTTAAATGGGTTAGGGGATTGGCTGTCACTCGTGTGCTTTCGGTTTCGCCGGGACATATATCATATACAAGAATCAATAGATTACACCTGAGGAATCAAGTAGAGCATAGTAGAAATAGAGCTGCAACTGGGCGTTACGGGTTGGAAGAGAAAAGAAAACTCAACAGAAGCGAAAAGAGATACCATCTACATGAAAAAAAATAGAGCAAGTACCGAACAGAATCGAAAGCAATTCACAGAATGCAATGCCTTTGCAGGGGGTTCGAGATACGAGGCGATAGCGATAGATAGCGAAGGAAAAGCAATGCGCGTCGTTAAGAAAGCGGGGGACGAGATGGAAACAGGCCAAGATGGTGGGGGTGGAAAGGACATGGAAAAGGTGATGGTGCATGATAGGTAGGACGTGATGAAAAAGGTCCATGAGGAGAAAGGGGGGGCCTTGTAGAATATTTTACCGATACGGAAGTTTGCCTTAGTTTTACTTTAATGAGCAGAGTTCATGGATAGATTTGGGACGGGTGGCAAGGTCGACGCGATCTTCGCGGTGCGTCGCCCAGCAGAGGCTTGAACGTTCTTCAAAGAGGGTTTGGAAGCCCTTGGGATCTCAGGAGGGCGGTCCGGGTCGACGACCTTCATGCCTCCTTGGCCCAAAGGACTGGGGACGTAGTGCTTGGGTTGCGCAGCAAATAGTCCCGGGCGGCTAGAGGACTTGGTAGGCAGTCTCTGTGTGAGTACGGAAGGGCTGAAGGAATAATCCTCGGCCGCATCCAGCGGTGGTTCATAAGGAGGAGGGGAGTGCTCGGCGCTCGACAAGCCTCCAAGGTCCGAGTCCAGCTTGCTCTGAGGCGAGATCGTCGCGGGAGAGAGATACGACGTCGTCTCGGTCGGTGATGGAACCAGCGACGAGCTGCTGAAGTTCATCTGAATAAGAGAGGTCCGTGAGGTCCAGCTCGGAAACCGCGCTTTGAGGGTCGTCTACGAACCTGGCCTTGAGCGGTAAAGATACCTGAAGGGAAGTTGGATGTCTCTTGACCGGCATCGGTCTGATGAGAGGAGCCCCATCCGTTACGAATGAGCTGTCCAGCCATATCCCAACCCAGCTGGTTTCCGGACATGAGGTCGTCTCCCTCTTCATCCATCAGCATGTCGAGAGCCAAACCGTGAGGGGTAGCAACCGGATCCGACTGTCCGATGAGAGAGCTAGAGCCAAAGCTGATATCAACTTGGCCGTCAGAAACACCTGCGACGTTGAACGCTCCAGCGCCCGAGCCAAAGACTTCACAAGCGAGAGCCACGTGAGAATTTTGCAGGGACAACAACTTGAAAACGGACTTACTGCTTTCCGGATTTCCAGCGAAGTCCTGGCTAAGCAATTCGGGCCAAAATCCCTCCGGTCCAT
>WSTX01008101.1:0-17114 GCA_019633405.1 Tulasnella sp. 408
CGGCTGCCGGCTACTTTGCACCCGCAAAGGCAACGGACGTTGATCGCTTGATTCCGACGCTCCTCGGCCAGTACCCCCTAGCGCCAGTTTTGGCTTTTATCGCGCTCCTTTGCCTCTACGCATTACTGGCTTTGCTGGCGTTCCTGTCATCCTGGTGGACCGCAGATCAAACCATCGTCCCCCCCTTTGGCGAGTCCGCCGACGTGCAAGAAAGATCGATGCTTTCTATGACCCAACGGTGGCTCACCAGTCCAACTCCTTTGGTGGGAGCCGCATTCCCAAGACACTCTAAACGAGACGAGGAAGACGGCTTACTCTCGGTCGGGAGACAGCAAGGTCGCATGGTTTATGATGGAAATATGAGCAATGTGCGGCTTGGGGTTGGTTTGACAAATGAAGGGTTCGGCATTTGGGAGCGCGGAGCTGGACGGAGGACTACGCGGGTCGAAGAACTGTAAATCGCGCCAGAAGAATCCAATTCACTCATTTCATTATTGTATTTAATTGCCTTTTCCCTTTTTCATCTTGATTACAAGCACACCGGCAGACGCCCTCAGCCCTTCAAATTAGGTTCTTCAAAGGCAACCTTCATCCGAGCATTAGGGAGCTTTGGTCAGGCTACTCAGGCACTGAATGTATGTGACGTTGCTTATCACTAGGTTATTAGCCTAGGTAAGAGGGGTTATAGCTTATGACCCCTTACCGCCTTTGAGACGTGCTCAGACCACGCCTAAGGTTTGGCTGATATTGCTGATGCACTCGTTCCATCCACTCGCGAGTCCACAGACATGGAAGAAAGATCAATGCTTTCTATGTCGCAACGGTGGCTCACCAGTCTAGTTCCCTTGGTGGGAGGTTAACAAGGGACGGGGTTTGGCATTTGGAAGCGACCGGTTGGAGAGAAGGCCATGGAATTCGAAGAACTTCAAGCCTTATTAGTAAAAATCGTACTCCTTGCATGGTTTCTTCTTACCACCTCGGGTTTTTCCTTATCATCTCGGCCTTGACGGTAGGTTTATATATAACGACTCGATAGCCTTTTCACGTACGGGGGAACTCTTTGTGCTTTTGACCCCACGGCCGAGAAAACGAATAATGCTCACCCGGGTGGAATGGTGGAGCGACCAAGACGGCCCGCATCAGGTGCGAGAACCTAGACAGAGAACTTGTGCTAGAATTCGAGTGCTCAACGAGCGCTCACGTAAGTGTGTTTACTGCACCCGGAACCGGCGAGCGGATATTGTTGGCCGGACCAGGGGTCCAAGGGAAGACTGCTGGCCTGCAGTGGATCATTTCTCCTGGTACAGGTGCTTTACGTAAGGGAGACGAAAAGGACATCACATTACATGAACATGCCAATACACGTGCTCTTCCTCCTTTCTTGATTTTCGTGGCTTCGCACGGAGTGCTCGCTTCCCGAAATAGATAGCAACTTCTTGCCGGCAAGACTCGGCAGGATTCAAGCGCCCACTGACGATGACTTGACCCTTCTGCTGTCTGCACTCCTTGATCATGGGCTTTCTTTGTCCCTTAGCTCCATCGTTCCCTCCATCGTAAGAATTTCTAACATGCGCCCGATCTTGCGCTCGAGACTGGTTTGTCCGTTGTCCCTTCGAGTACGCTTAGTGGGCATTACAGCTTTCCGCGCCTTACTTATATGGGTACAAGAAATCTTCGACAAAGATCAGATCGAGCCTTGATGTACGAGAAATTCTCAGGAGAAAACCAAATCAGCTTTGGTGGGTGCATTGCTTCCGGCGCGGCTTCCCAGGGTAAGAAATTCAAGACAAACATGCGAATACAACCGATCTAGAGCCCTTTCCCCAGGTCGGCTTCCACGTCGAACTGGTACCTCTCTCTTCGCCTATTATGCAGGCCTACAATTCTACCCTAAGTTTCATATCAGCTGGATCAATTTTTTTTTCCTACCGGGTTCCCGGTCCCAGGGGGTCCCAATTAGCTCTTTGTCTCACAGAAAGACCGGCCCTGTCTGGAGTGCCTTCCTCCCCTTGGCGCTTAGATATTACTCGGAGAGGCTCTCCCCGGCTGTCTACCTGTCCGATCTTGCGGCAAATACTCGCGGCAGTCGAGATACAAGAATAGTCCAGCCATATAAGAACAGCATAAACGTTCGGCACGTCTCCATGCATAAAGCAAAGCGATGAGACGCTCCTCGATATTTGATCAGATTCCATGGCTTCGCTCCTCTCGCCTCCCGAGAAGGACGTTAACGTCCTGAGCTCGAACTCTACGGATGGACACCCAGGTTCCTCCAGTTGGGAGACAGGCGAAAAGAGCGAAGCTCAACCTTCTGCACGCCGATGGTCCTCAAGGCCCAGTAAACACCGTTTAGTCGGGTTCCTTCCGACCGTGATCGTCTTGATGCTCACGTTGGGTTTCGTGGCCATCATCGTGGGCTTCTTACTGGGTATGCAATATGCGCCCGCCCAGGGAGGGCGAGGCTTTTCAGCCGCTATCAAGCACGGATATTTCGTCCTCAACGAGGATAGGTGGAAGCACGGCTCATCAAGCTCAGGAGGTCACTTGCGGGTCTTGGTTCTGTCTGCTCTTGCTGTACGTCCATCGCGAACGCTCTGCCGAGTGGAAGACTCGACTAATCATAAACACCATAGAGCCATCTCATCTCGGATACGAGCTCTATCCTAATGACTCTCATCGCTTACCGTATCGGGGCTCAGTGGCTAGCTGCCTCAAGAGAAGACAGTGGGATCGCCGAAAGCCCTACCCCTGCACAGTAAGGATTTTGCCTTCAGGATGGTGCTAGTCATTCATATTTTATTTCCTTGTAGATACGGCATGGTTCTCCGTCTGATGGGATCTTCTTCAATAACAGCCATTGGCGACAGCTTAATGTACGCGACTCAGTCCCGAGAGCGTACTCGGCTCCCTCGACTGTTCAAGCAAGCCCTCGGCATGTCCATCACCATCTGGGTGTTCGCTCGCTTAGTTGGGCTCGCAGACTTGTAGCTACACACAACGTCCAAGTCCATTTCGATCCTCCAACCAATTCGTGACACGTCTAACCCTTACATGTTCGCCCCCCAATTCAACGATACCATTTGCCCGGCCCTGCGAGCCCAGTTTCAGGATGACGGGGCCAGCAACTCAACCACGGCTCCCTACCCGTGCTTTGTACAGTTCAATTACTTCGAGATCGTGGAAGAATGGCCGAAGGACATTGGAGTCAGCGTTATGGCCAACGAGTCAAGCTCGGCCTGGAGCGTCATAACTCTAGCCAACGAAGCTGATTTGGCCATCCTCGTCCCCGGCCCTGCAGTTGATACACTGAACACCAGCTATACGGCATCGACCATCGGCATCCGAGCTGATTGTATCTCGCTCAACTCCCTCTGCGCCCAGGACCCGTCAACATTGACGACGACGAATTGCTCCCAAGCTGGCTATCCACAGTTACCGCACGTCGAAGCCAGCAATTCCTCCAGCGTGGGCTCCCAGAATACACCTCAAGTCAAGGACTATATATTCGGAATTGTGAATGAGCAACTTGCCGGCACAGCGTACGCTAAACTCATATCCTTTCACCGTCTCCCGAACGCTGACCTTCGTCGGCTTGGCCTAGGCTCGGGCCTCTCGACCTTACCTCACCCCTAGCGAGTAACCCTGCAAATATGGCAGTCCAGCTGAGGTGGGAGACTCGTAACGAGGGCGCGACAGGGGACGCGCGCGGTGCAGCAGTCGATTCGCCAGACAGTGCAATCGACCTCGACCCGTCGCCTACGTTGTACGCCGGGTGTTCGGTCTCTTTCTTCAACGTCACCGCCCGACTGGACGGCGAACGAAACGCCTGGTCTCTCGTCGACTCTACACCCTCGTCCAGAGAGTTTACAACAACGCTGTGGTTGCCTACGCTATATCAGTACGCGACGGAGTATCTCGCCAACGATTTGTCGACCATCGCAAGAACGCAGGACAAATACCCCGTAATGGCGGCGTTGAACCAGCACTTGGCGAGATTGATGTTGGGAACGGCTGCTGGGTACTTTGTGCCCGCACAGGCGACGGACGTTGATCGCTTGATTCCGACGCTCCTTGGGCGGTACCCCGTGGCGCCAGTCCTAGCTCTCATTGCGCTCCTTTGCCTCTACGCATTGCTGGCATTGCTTGTGTTCCTGTCATCCTGGTGGACCGCGGATCAAACCATCGTCACCTCTACTAGCGAGTCCACGGACACGCAAGAAAGATCAATGCTTTCTATGACCCAAAGGTGGCTCACCAGTCCGGTTCCCTTGGTGGGAGCTGCATTCCCAAGAGACGATAAACGAGACGGGGAAGATGGGCTTCTGTCCGTCGGGGGACAGCAAGGCCGCATGGTTTATGACGGAAATATGAGTGACGTGCCGCTTGGGGTTGGGTTGACAAATGAAGGGTTCGGCATTTGGGAGCGCGGAGCTGGACGAAAGACAATGGGGGTTGAAGAACCGTAAGCTGTATCAGGAGAAATCGGGTTCCTTGCGTAATTTCATTGCATAACTTTGCTTTCCAGTTATCTTGGGGTCTATTGTAGACTGATCCCATAGTGTGATCTCACGTGTGGGTGTAATATAAATTGAAGTACGCGTCGAGCGGTCGTACGGGTGCCACGGGACAGTCAACTCTCCTCGGAAAGATGTCAAACTCCTCGCGGCGACAAGGCCTTCTATACTCTGCTGTAATTCAGAAGCAACTGAACTGAGAGTAGGTTGGGCCAAATCCGAGTGTCGAGAGCACGGAATCGTGTTCAGTATTGGAAATCCGACACTGCAACTTAGATTAAATGTGAGAATCTGATGCGTTCAGTTCACGCGACGCTATTCATTGAGTTTACAGGGGACAGAACGGGACGAGGCGACAAAGGCGAGGTACAGATATTCTACCGAAACGACCCAACGGAAATGGATGTCCATGCGATTGAGCAACATGCAGCGACAAGGCGGATAACACACCGTTAGTGAAATATTAATAGCCGTATATGTCCTTCTCTGTCAGCCACTCGGTGTCCGAGGATGCGGGTGGAGGTCCTATGGGTCTTGCTTTCCGGGTAAAATCAATGAGCATTTTGGCAGCGCGCCAATTCCCCTCGTTACTCCGACGCGGAGCCCGGACCGTACGCGGATAGAATCGGTACCCTTCTTCCTCCTCCTCTTCCTCCTCCTCCTCTTCCTCCTCCTCCTCTTCCTCCTCCTCCTCTTCTTCTTCCTCCTCCTCCAGGTAATCTAGAACACCATGTCTACCGGGGTGGAAGTCCACGTCGTCGCGGGTTAGGCGCAACAAGAACATCGCCAGTCCCTCTACGGCATCGTCTTCAATCGGACCACCGAGGAAGTTGATGAATTTCATTGAGCTGCTGAACGGTAGGATATCGCCTTGTAATGCTGCCTTCA
Source organism: Tulasnella sp. 408 (assembly GCA_019633405.1). NCBI lineage: Eukaryota > Fungi > Basidiomycota > Agaricomycetes > Cantharellales > Tulasnellaceae > Tulasnella > Tulasnella sp. 408. Next base: position 5,403 of record WSTX01008101.1, read on the forward strand.
AATCCCGCGACCTCACGGTTAACGGCACAATAAATCTTGTGAGTTGACGGCAGCTTTGACTGAACGCTATGAGAGTGCTTATAGTGGCCCGCGGTTTCAAATCCAAGGGGGGGTAGTCCCCGTCGTCCCCAGAGCTTCTGTCTATGCTGTAGCACATATGACGCAAGTCCTGCCATTTCGAAATCAAGCGGCTCCAATCCGAGTCCGTCGGGTTGAAGCCCTGGGGGACGGGGTTTACTGGCCAGTTGATGAGGAGCAGCAAGCGGCAGACTTGCATCCGGGTGCAAGCTCCGAGAGGTGCAAGAACAAAATTTGTCCCTTGATCGGCGGGTTCCTCCTTTACATATGCTGAGAAATCTAGAATTTCTAGGACGGGGCATCCTTTTCCAACCAGATCGACGAATGTTCGGACAAAGCTCCAGGTAAGTGTGGTCTCGACTCCAACGTCACGGTTGGTTAAGGTGGTTAGAGCCTGGAATACAAAGGCTCCGGCAAGCACCGATCTCATCCCAACCGGCCCTGCTGCCAGGTAGGATAATCGATCCGAAGATGCGACACGAGGCACTTCAGCTGCGCGTACGATCGATTTCGTGAAGGACCAGAGAGTCAATTTCTCTAGTTGCCGGGCCGATGCAAGACTGGACATCACTGCGGTGGATGTGACGACGTGGTCAGGGAGGAGAAGCTCCTTGAGGTTGGGTTTTGTGATGAGGCAGGAGAGACCCAGGCCGGCCCTAGTGCCTGGCCCTACTGGACCCAGGGACGTGCGCGACCCCAGGTTGATTCTCTCCAGCAACTGAGCCGATGCCAGTGTGCGGAGAAGAGTAGGCCAGCTGTCCACGGATGCTTGCGGATCTCCTTGGGGTTCCAGGTAGTCAAAAGCTTTCAGTCGAGGCGAAGCCTGGATGATTGCTTCGCAGGTGACCAACTCGACCTCGTCTGCGCCACTCCAGATAAGAGACTGGAGCTCGGGGAAGAGCTCAGCTCCTTTTATCCTTCTGTTTGTTATCACCTCGACGAGAGTAGGGAAGAAATTGGAGCCGTAGCAGTCCCCCGTTTGCCAGCTTGCACCTCCACACCGGGCGTACAGCTTCCGTACTCTGCGAGAATAGTATAACATCCGCTGATATTCGGATGAGTTTGGAACTCGATCAAAGCCCTAGTAAAGTCAACATTATGGTGAGAGCCACGTGTAAAAGGGCTCAGGGACTCGATGATCGGCACCCACAACCTCTTTGGAACGGCCAGACCCCGTGTTGGCACGTCTCAAGACACTGCTTGCATGCCAAACTTGAATCAACTCATGCAACTGGACATTGTTATAAAGGATATCGAGAGCAGCGTCGGTGAACGCTTGGCATGTTCGTGCCACAGAAGCGAGGGCTTTCCGCTGGATCTCTGGTTCGTCTGACCATAGGGGTATGTACACTAAGTAAGCGAAGATCGAACGCTGAAGTTCTTCGGTCATCAAGGCACTGTGTACTGCTGACCAGTCTGACTCGGTGGTTGACGGGGTGGACAGAACAATTGTATATACAGAAGGGGTACGATGTTAATTCCTTTCGGCTGTCATCATTGATCAAGATACTTACTCGATACGCTCGTCATTTGAAGAGTCGTGAAGGACTGAGAGGTTATTGGTGGTCAAGTTCAAATGAGTCGTCAAGTTCAATCGAGTCACGGGTTATTCTCAGGGTTTCGGTTAGAAGGAGGGGGACCAAACAGCCCGTAGCATTAGAGCGCGTTGTATCAGAGTTAGCAAGTTCATGAATACAGTGTACAAGTACGTGTGTTCCGACAGGTCAACGCATCGTTGCAGCCAACCAACGTCGAGTCCAATCATCGAACTTCTCGCAGATGGGTATATATACTTAGACTCCCTCAAAAGAGCCACTGTACCTTGTCATCCCTACGACGGCGCTTCATTTAGAGTGGTATGCATACAGCAGATTTCCCCGGCCTGCTTTGACGAGCACTCAACCATTAATTCGTCCACAGAGGAGACTATGGCATTCCAAGTGGGGAAAAAATCCCGCGCGAAACTTTCACCCTAACCCCCTATTAAGGGGCTGTTCTGAGCGTCCCTGAGCCCAAGTCCGAAGATGGGGAAAAAATGTGCGGAGGCAGGGTTCGAAGGATGAAGTCTCGCGGCGGGCATCAAAATCGCGCGTCGGGTCAGAAAATATCGCGGGCGGCCACCAAATATCGCGGTCGCCCACCAAATATCTCGCTGGCTAAAGATTTCTCAATAAGGTAAGGGAGCTGCTCACTTTCATTGTCGTCGGCGCTGTCCTTTCGGGTCCCAGGCGACGACGACGCCACTTAGAATCGCAAGGCAACCTAGAGCCAACCTCCAGCCTACAGTCATAAGAAGTAACTAAGATATTGTATTGAGGGAAATGTACACCAGTAGCTTTAAGAACAAATAATGAATTGCACGGCGACCTGGTCAACAGTCAGGGTGCTCTACAACGGTCAGAGCGTAAAATGATGACAACTTTCAATGTGGGAGGTAAAACAGATACGTTTCCTCGCTCAATATAGAGACCACTCGTCTCCTAGCTACTCTACGGATAAAACATTGATTGGACAAAGAGAAATAAGGGTGATCCTTGGCCTTTGGCGCAAACCTAACCATTGTCCTCATTGTGTTGAACCCTGACCAAAACGGCGCATTGACGACAATGAGAGTGAGCAGCTCCCTTACCTTAATTGAGGAATCTGTAGCCCGCGAGATATTTGGTGGACGACCGCGATATTTGGTGGCCGCCCGCGATATTTTCTGACCCGACGCGCGATTTTGATGCCCGCCGCGAGACTTCATCCTTCGAACCCTGCCTCCGCTCATTTTTTCCCCATATTCGGACTTGGGCTCAGGGATGCTCAGAACAGCCCCTTAATAGGGGGTTAGGGTGAAAGTTTCGCGCGGGATTTTTTCCCCACTTGGAATGCCATAGGAGACAGTCATCGGTTCACTATATGCTGAAACCAGAATAATAAACAAACAAAGCAACCGACTGGGTTAATCCAATTTCCCCGATGCAGTCTACGGTTCCTCATCTCCCGTCGTCTGCTGTGCCGTGCTCACTCTTGCTCCCGCAGTATCCTAGAGAAACACCCCAGCGAAGCCGAGTGTCGAGAGTACGGAATTGTGTTCAGTATTGGGAATTGGACGCCAAAACCCTGATCGAATGCGAGATTCCGATGCATTCAATTCACGCAACGCTATTTATCGAGTTTACAGGGGATAGAAGGGGACGAGGCGACAAAAAGCGGGGGACAGATATCCTACCGAAAGCGAACCAACGGAAATGGATGTCCCCAGGAAAGGATACAACTAAGCAACATGCAGCGACAAGGCAGATAACACACCGTTAGTGAAATATTAATAGCCGTACAGGTCCTTAGCTGTCAGTCATTCGGTGTTCGAGGTTGCGAGTGGAGGTCCTATGGGTCTTGCTTTCCGGGTAAATCAATGAGCTTTTTGGCAGCGCGCCAATTCCCCTCGCTACTCCGACGCGGAGCCCGGGCCGTCGATACTCTTCTTCTTCCCCCCCCCCCCTCCAGGTAATCCAGACCACTATATCTAGTACCCGGATGAAAGTCCACGTCGTCGCGGATTAGGCGCAACAAGACCATCGCCAGTCCCTTCACGGCATTGTATTCAATCGGGCCTGTAAGCTAAGGGTCGAGAGCACGGATTTGCGTTCGGCATGGGAAATCGGACACCGGAACCAGAATGAAATTGTTCGAATCGGATACGTTCAACTTGCGCAACGCTAGTTATCGGCTTTCCGGATACATAACATGGTGCGGCGACAAAGCGACGTACATGTATCCAATGGGACAAAATCTGTGCTCATAGGAGAGGATGTGATTACCTAACCTCCAGTGACAAGGTGGATAATATACCGTCGATGAAAGATTAAGCGATATCGAACCAGGTTTCTGCTAGATCTCTCGATCCCGAGGATGCTGGCGTAGGTCCCGTGGGCCGTGCTTTCCGGGTAAAATCAATGTGTTTTTTTACAGCGCACCCATTCCTTTCGTTACGCATGTCGAATCCCTCCTCCTCCACGTCATCTGGATATACCCAAGTTTCCCAATGGAACTCCACATCATCGCGGGTTAGACGCAACAATAGGATTGCTGCTTCCTCCGCAGCATCGTCCTCAATCGAGTAGTTGAAGAAGTTGATAGAGTACATTGAATTGTTGAAAGGGAGGATATCGTCTTGTAGCGCTGCATCCGCATCATATGACGTCAGGGTTATCGGGACTGTAAGTGTTCTGAGTTGACGGCAGACCCGACTGAATTCGGTGAGCGTCTTTACAGTCGCTTGTGGTCTCGGAACTAGCCGCCGATAGTATTCACCGCCCTCGGGGGGTCCGGAAAAGTGGTAGGACATCTGCTGCAGGTCCGGCCACTCGGTGATCAAATATCTCCAGTCCAAGTCTGTCGGATTGAAGTCCTGGGGAACAGATGCTATTGGCCCGTCGAGGTCCATGACGTGCAGTTTAAAGCTTTGTATCAGGGTGCAGGCTTTGAGAGGCGCGAGTACAAAACCTGTCCTCTGGTCGATGGGGCATCTATTCATGTGTCCTGAGAGATGTAGCGTCTCTACGACGGGGCATACATTTCCAACAAGCTGGAAGAATGTTCGGACGTAGCTCCAGGTAAATGACGTCTCTAGAATGTCGTCGGTGGTCAACGTGCTTAGGGCCCGAAACACAAACGGCATGGCGAGAATTGATGTCATCCCTTCTAGCGTTCCCGAAAGATAGGAAAGTCGATCCAAAGATGCGGTGCGGGGCACTTTGGCCTTGCCTGTGACCGATTTCCACGCGGGCGAGAGAACCAACTTCTCCAGCTGGCATGCAAACGCAAAACTGGACATCACTACAGTCGATTCGATGACGTAGTCGGGAAGTTCGAGCTCCTTGAGGTTGGGTTTCATTATGAGGCCGGAGAGAGCTAGGCCGGCCCGAGTGCCCGGACCGATTGAATCTATTACAGGGAGGTCCAGGCTGATCCGAATCTTCTCTAGCGACTGAGCCGATGCAAGAGTGCGAATGAGAGTAGGCCAGCTTTCAGCAGATGACTGAGGGTCGTCTCGGTATTCTGCGTAAGCAAAAGCTTTCAGTTGCGGCGAAGCTTGGATGATTGCTTCGCAGCCGACTAGCTCGATCTCGCCCGGGCCACTCCAAGTAAGAGAATGGAGTTGAGGGAAAAGTTCGGCCCTTTTTGTGCCCCTATCTACTATCATCTCGATGAAAGTCGGGAAGAAATTGGTGTCATAGCCGCAATAGCTGTACTGCGGCACGGTCCACCATTCATACCGGAACTCCAATATTCGTACTCTGCGAGAATAGTACGACAGGCGCTGATATTCGGAGGGATCTGGAACTCGGTCAAACACCTAGTCAAGTCAACATGTTGTTGAGAAGCTATGTGTAGAACGACTCAGGGATCCGGTACTTGGCACCCACAATCTCTTGGGATTTTGTAAATGGCTTATTAACCCGTTTTAGGATACCCCTTGCATGCCAAACTTGGAGCAGGTCTTGGAAGCGGATATTGCAATAAAGTATGTCGAGGGCAACTTCTGTGAACGCTTGACATGTTCGCGCTACAGAAAGGAGGGCACTCTGCTCGGTCTTTGGTTGGGTGAACGACTCGAACATGTCCAATAGGTGAGCGAAAATTGAACGCTGAAGTCCTTCGGTCGTCAGCGCTCGGTGCACTGCTGATGCTGTGGCGCGATCTGACTCAGGTGTGATTGGGATGGACAACACAATCATAAAGAAGGGCGGGATGTCAGTCAGTTCCATTCAGTTACCAGTTAACATCATTGACCAGAGTCCTTACTCGTTACGTCCGTCATCTAAAGGGTTGTGGAAGGGCCGGGAGGATGTTATCAGGTGGGTCAAGCTCGATTGCGTCCCAGATCGGGTTGTTCTCAGGGTTCTATTTGGGACGAGGAGAAATCGGGCTGCTTGCATTATGTCCATTCGTTACTTTGTTCGTCTAATGTTTTAGGTTGGGTAAAATAGTGATCCGACAATGTTCCTGTGTGCCGGGGAAAAGTGGATTGAAGTATCGACCATTGGCGGAATCTACTATGGGCATACCATTCAGACGGATACGGTTGCCCAGAGCCGCCAGGTCTGGGAGCGTCTCGCGCGGGACCTGAGTGGCACCCCTAGAGGGACCCCGGAACAATAACTGCCCTCTCTGGCACAAACATGGACATATATCACAGTGTTTCGAGCGATTGGAGAGCGATACACTAGCAATAGCCCTATCAGCGTAACCGTCGCCTTCGGCGAGGTCCCTTCAGCTGGTTCAATAGGAACCTCTCACACCGCGGAATGCCCAGTCATCAGCCTGGCCTGATATCACTCCAGTGTACCCTAGGTGAATTTCCTAGCTAAATCTGTTTGGAGACTGCTCTATGCTTATCTGACAGTCTACACCTCGTGGGTTCCATCCTTTGACGTGCTCAGTCTTCTCAAAGTCGGATTTTCTGACTTTGTCCGGCTGGTCCGTTTTGAGCCGTGTCCGCCTGTTGATACAGTTGAACTTTGTACCTCTTCGATCGAAATACTCAGAACCCTGAGTGGACCACCCTAAATATGCAAAACGACCGACCAGGTCGCACCTTTCTACGGGGCCAATGTAGGGGCCGGTCTTCCGACATTCTAGACGATGTTAGCCCAAAGTATATAATAGCTTCTACAGTACGTTAAGTAAGTCCCCTCGACGATTATAGAACCCTCGAAAAGGACCATAGGCATGCAGTATGGATTTAAGGCTAATAGTGATATGACGCAAATCTTCGGGGCTTGCGGTCGGAGAGCTCAACAGCCAACAGAGGGGGGCATAAAAATTGTATGATGCCCAGCTCTTAGTACTGGAAGCACTTGAGATACTAACGGAAGTCGACTAGTCGGCACAGCGGCAAGGTTCGTTGAACCACCGGCAGTGGATGGCTCTCAAGGCGGGCTCATGCTTAGTGGACCCTGCTAACCCATCCAGCCATAGTATTATGATAATGTCATGACTCTATGGGCAAATGAGGTTTCTCTCAACGCCCTTTTAAGTAACTTTGGTCAGGGTGTGTTCGGGGTCCTTGTGAGGTTCCGCGCGACATTAGACCTGGCGGCTCCCGTACACCATAAGACGGAAGGTCGTCGGATGGATGCCCTGGGACAGTACATTCAACTCCTCTTGGGCGTAAACAAGGCCTTCTATAATTTACTGTAAGTCAGAAGCAACTCGATTAAGGGTGCGGTTTGGGCCCGAGTCGAAGGCCAGAAGCACGGGATAGTGTTCAGTACAGGGAATCGGACGCCAAAACGAAATGTCAGATGCGGGAATCCAATGCATCCAGCTCGTTATAACACTATTTATCGACTTTCAAGGGGACAGAACGGGACAAGTCTATAAGGCGAAGTACATATCCTCCGGGAATGGAACCTGCGGATATGTGTGTGCATAGGAAAGAATGAGATTACGTAGCATGCAGCGGCAAGCCGGATAACATCGTAGGTGAAAGATTACCAGCTCAAGAACAATTCCCTCATCGACGGCTATCTCGGTGCGGCTGGAGATTCTAAGGGTCTTGCTTTCCGGGTAACATAAATGTGCTTTTTGGCAGCGAGCCAGTTCCTTTCGCTACTCATGTCATATCCGGCCTTCTCCAGGTAATCTAGATCACGCCTTGTTCCCGAATGGAATTCCACATCATCGCGGGTTAGACGCAACAACAGCATCGCCAATCCCTCTACAGCATCGTCCTCAATGTGGCCGCCGAGGAAGTTGATGGACGTCATCGAGCTGCTGAATCGTACGATATCGCCTTCTAGTGCTGCATATGTATCGTATGACGTCGCATTTAACGGCACGGTAAGCGTTTCTAGTTGGCGGCAGCTTCCACTAAACATCATGAGAGTGGTTATGGTAGCTCGCGGTTTTGGTTCTAACGACGGGTTGTACTTGACAACCTCGTACCCCCCTGCAAAGGTGTAGGACATGTGCCGCAGGTCCGGCCACTCCGAGATCAAATATCTCCAATCCGAGTCTGTCGGGTTGAAATCTTGGGGAACAGCCACTGGACCGCGGTCGGCTCTCGCCAGGAACCGAAAGCGTTGCATCCGGGTGCAGGCCCTGAGAGGCGCGAGGACAAAATGTGGTGCCGTCTGGTCGAAAGGAGCCGTATCTATAAATCCCGTGAGATCTAGATTCTCTAGGCCCGGGCACCCATTTCCGACTAGATCGACGAACGTTCGGATGAAACTCCAGGAAATGGCGGTGTCTCCTCCCATGTCGCCGGTGGTTATTGAGGTTAGGGCCCGGAATACAAGCGCTCCTGAGAGGATTGATTTCATTCCACGCGGCGTTCCTGAGAGATAGGAGAGTTTATGCGAAGATGCCGTGCGGGGTACTTCTGCCGCGCCTTCGAAAGGTTGCTTGGAGGGCCAGAAAGTCAACCTCTCTAGTTGTGACGCCGATGCAAAACTGGACACCACTACAGATGATGTGACGACGTGATCAGGAAGCACAAGCTCCTTGAGGTTAGGTTTCGTGATGAGGGAGGAGAGAGCTAGCCCGGCCCTGGTGGTTGGACCTTCCGGACCCAGGGAGATAGGCCACCCGAGGTTAACTTCCTCCAGCGACTGGACCGAAGCTAACGCGTGAAGGAGAGTAGGCCAGCTGTCTGGGGATGATTCTCGGCCTTCTGGGATCTCACTGCATACGAACGCTTTCAGTCGCGGCGAAGCTTGAATGATTGCTTCGCAGCCGACCAACTCGATCTCGCGATCACCTGCGCCGCTCCAAAAAATGGACTGGAGTTGGGGAAATAGTTTAACTTGTTCTGCGCTTCCGCTTGTTATCAGCTCCGTGAGGGTAGGGAAGAAGTTGGTCCCGAAGTGTCTGGATCGCCAGGACTCTTGACAATAGACGGACAATCTCCGTACTCGGTGAGAGTAGTACGTCATACGCTGATATTCAGAGGAATTCGGAACCCGATCCCAAGCCTAGTAGGTCGACATGTCGGTGAGAACCCACTGAAAAGGGGGTAAGGGATTCGATACTTGGCACGCACCATCTCTGGGGACGTATATGCATACGGCGCTTCAACCCGTCCGAGGATACCTCGGGCACACCAAATGCGAAACAAATCATGCAAGCTGACGTCACTATAAAGGATATCGAGGGCAACTTCGGTAAATGCTTGACATGTCAACGCTACAGAAAGGAGGTCGCGCTTGGCATTCGACCGGGCGAACCACCCCAATTGACCGAATAGGAGTGAAGCAAAAATCGAACGCTGAAGTTCTTCGATTGTCAAAGCTCTGTGAACCGCTGAAGTTGTAACCCAATCTGACTCGGTGGTTGTCAGGATGGACAAAACAATCACAGTGAGGGAGGGGACAAGATGTTAATTTCATTAGGCTGTCACCATTGACGAGAATGCTTACTCGATCCGCTCGCCATCTCAAAGGTCGGAAGGGCTGGGAGGACGTAATGTGTCAGGCTTGATCAATCAGATCACGGGGATGTTCTCAGGGTTGTACCTAGACGTAGACCGGGGCCCGCCTCCGAAGAACAGTCCACAGCAATAGAGTCCCATTAATCAAATTAGTAGATACATGGATGCAGTGTACAAAGAATCGTGTTCCGGCAGTAGGTCCGCTATACCCGTTGAAGCCAACCAACATCAAGTCCTATCATCGACCTCCTCGCTACAGGATATATCTCATTGGACTCCTTCAGAAGAGCAGCCAGGCTTCGACAGATGGCAATTGGATAACTGAGGGTTTCCGATTGGGCGAAGCTGGGGTGTTTCTCGACAATGCTATGGGAACAAGAGTGAGTATGGCTTCCACGTAGCGACGAAGTTCACGAAACATGAGAACCAACCTCTTGTGGCTTAAAGACATAGAGCTACCCGGTCTAACCACCGCGTAAAACACCTTTGCTGCCCATATGTTGGAATCGGCTGGCAACGTGTAATGGGTGGCTGATGTGTACGACACTTTGATCGATGGGTTGAATAACCAGATCTACACGCCGCGTTATTCCAGTAAGAAATACGTTCCCGATTTTCGAGGAAAGGACATACCAATATACGGGCGTTGTCTTCTTCTTCATCTCTGATTATGAATCGGTGTGCTGCATGAACTTGCCGTAACTCGAGCATATCTGCCACAACAAATGCTGACAGCGGGATTTTCAAGGGTCTACAACCGAGTGCTGTTTAGTAAGTAGATAACCGTATCATGACTTGCACTCACTCAAAGTTAGGACGTGTTGGCCTAAGGGCGTACTTAGCGAGGCGGAATGATAATCGCTCCTCGGTGTTCAAATGCTGACTCCGACCAAGAATCGAACCACAAAGACAACGGACAGTGGACAAGTCGTCATGCTGCTGTACCAAAACGGAGAGCCGTCAGCATCAAAGGCAAATTGTTACAATCGAACAACGAGAAGATGTGGATAAAAGAAAAATGTGGCCTCATGTGTAGCCGCGGCAGCACGGACACAGGCCGCCGTAGTTGTTCATAAGGAAACGGCTTGGAGCCGATCAGAAATTTAGGGCTGTTGTATCGGCCATAAGTGACGGAAGTCACCCACCACTCAACCGAAGCGCCCAGGGAGGAGATACACCAGGCGAAACTAACCAAGAGCTTCGTCGGGTATCCGCTTCACCTAGGGGGTTTCAACTGAGCAGCCGCGAGTGTGGTGCGTTATAGCTCACGATGGCCTTCTTGCAGCCCAGCGAAAAAGAACACGAGCTAAGAATGGAGAAACAGGCAGCGAACTCACCTCCGAGCTCCCAACCGTATTCAAATTCTCCCGCACCACCATCTCATCATCGAAAAGGACATAGCTTCCACCAACGAAAGCGATGCCTCTCTCAGGGACGAATGCACCCTGTCGGTGTCGCCCAATCTCTTCCGTCAACTTCTGATCTTGATGACACATCCACGCTTCGACGAACTCTTCCCAGTGTTCGGAAGGCAAGTCGCGGTAGTCTTTGATCTTGTTGGAATGAATGAGAGGGAGAGAGCAGGATGTGCAAATGAACGAGGTCGGTTGCATGGCTTTGAGCTCATCAGCCGGCAGTAGGCGGGATAAATCGTCTTCAGGTTCTGCAGGAACATCGGCGAGGGCGGGGATGTCCAATTTGATCTCCATGTGTCCTTTGACGACCTTGACCTCGTGATGCCCAACGTTTGCTGGTGCCGGCAAAGGCAGGAGCCGGGACTCGATGGAACCGCTGCGAATAACAAAATTCTTGCTTCCAGTCAGAGTTCCGTCCTCCGTCGGGAGCACTTCGAATTCGACGTGTCCTCGGGGTTCTCCAGAAGCGAATCGCAGGTAAACTTGCATACTGTGGATGTTCTTCTGATACTCCACTACATAAAGGACTTGCCCCGATTCCTCTATATAGGTGTCGTATCCGTTAGGGTCGTTGCCAAACAACTATCAAGCGCGAACATCGAACGAACCTTCCGGCCCCGAATCCTGGGCTAGTCCCGACGCCTCTCGTGTGACAGGTAACGATCTATCTAATGCCGTTTTATAGGTAGACGAAGAAGAGTGTTTGAACCAGCTAAAGTTCAGGGGAGGAGCCGAGTTGCTTCGGCTCCTTGTGAGCTTCTTCAAGAGGGTGACAGGGTTGGGGCTCGAGACAGGCGGCGC
>WSTX01008102.1:0-17107 GCA_019633405.1 Tulasnella sp. 408
GACCTCTCTCCCTCCCGTCCGGCGACCTCAAGGACACAGCGTTCAGCACATCCTGGCCACGCTCTTTGAAGAGAACCACGATGACGAAGCACCAAAGAGCAAATGCTGAGGCGAGCGGACAATGAACGGGACCCGGCTGGTGAACAAGACGCACCCCCACACACACTAGACCAGCAATTTTGACGACAATATACCCCATTGGCTTCAATATCCCCTCAGCTATGACCAAATAAGCTATACACACCCACCTAACTGTGTACAACTCTGCGCATCGCCCTCTCCAAGCCTCCGACCTGTGGGATTTATATCCTCCAATCCCAGCTTGGACTGAGCCCCTCCAACGTCCCATCGTCCCCCCATCTTGGCCTCCTTTCCGCCCTCCCCTCTGCTGGTCCCTCTGACATCTACCTATTGATTCAGTGCTGGTTCATTACGCGATCTTCGTCAGCGTCCCCGTGTCCCATTTTTTCTCATCCAACCTTCAATATGTTCACAGTGAGCGCCTGGTAAACGAGCCCTCCTAAATAGCGATGCTGAACCTCACCTTCCTGCCTCTCTTAGGCGTTTGCTCCCTCCTCAGACCGGTCCTCATCCTGGACGAATCGTCCGAACCCCGCTAGCGGTGTTCAACAGGCTGCAGGAGGTTCGTTCATCGTTCCTTATTCTCGATTCCTGCTCGTGCTAATACCTCCGTCATTCATCACATCTCTGCTCCCAGTATCAACGCTCTCATGGCCCAAAGGGATCAGAGACTACGACTCCCTGCCCTGTGGACTTTACCCCAACCTCAGGCTGCCCCCTCTTATGCCCTACCTTGCTGCTCAGACTGGCCGGGTTTCAATCTGGACAAGGATTTCGATCGTTCTACGTGAGTAGTTCAGCGTACCGGAGATACTACGTGTACATATCCCGCTAATGAGTGGGGCGGTTTCTTGGTTCTTTCCTTTCAGGTTAGGAGTGTGCGTAATCGCTCATTACATGTAATACAAAAGCCTCTTGAAACGCAGGAACCGCCTCGCTGCCCATCTCCAACAATGTACAAAACGTACATAAACGTCCTGCTGCTCCGGATGATTTTTTCTGCCTGCCTACTTTTATTTTGTGACTTGTAGCGTCTGTTCTTACCATCTATACACCTTCTAGAAAGATCCACGCAGAAAGACGCTCGTCCCTCGGTCCCAGGTTCACGCCCAATGCATCGTCACGTCCCATGTCTTACTTTTCATATATCTGTATGCTGGAGGAAGAAATATCTTTAAATGGATACGTTGTGGATTCTCTATTTGCACGAACACGATCAGGTTGGGGGGATGGACAACGCGCCGGCACCCAACTTCGAGGGCGGAAATTACGTCATCGACAGGACGGCGGTGGGAAGGGTCGCCAAGAAGTGGTGGCGGAGAGGGCCACGTCGACCACAAGATCGGCGACTGTAAGCGATCCCAAGAGCAAATCAGTCGATGAACTCTCTCTCTCTCTCTTTTTTGGGCAACAGACAACCTTGATTATGCGAGTGGGCTTATCTACCCCATGCTGCCTGAGCGCTTGAGTGAACTCTGCCCAAATACTTCTTCCAACCTGTTCCTATGTAAGAAAAATGAATTAATTCCCTTGAAAACGGGTGACCGGTGCACAGCTGTCGATCCAATTTTAAGAAACTTGGGTCACGAGCGAGGCTCTGCACGGGAGAAGAGTCAAACCGACTGCATACCCGAGCCCCAAGGACACCTCACGCAGTTATCTTAACCGATAGAGCTCAAGTCATCATTGGTGTCCATATCAGGAAGGGAATTTCTCGCTCACGGGGCTGGAGTGGCTGGTGCGTTTACATGACTTCCGAAGCAACCCTGACCTCCGCTTCCACACTCGAGATGCCCGTTCGACGGTTCTTCTTAGGAACCCAGGTTCTTGGCCTCGCGTCTCTCTTTTGTTGGGACTCCAATCCGATCAAGAATTCGCGTTAGATATTGCCAACTTCGGGATAATCACCTGCCACTGATGGGCGCTAATCGCTGAGTCTCCGGCTGTCCTCGTCTTTATGTAAATTCAACGAGCCAGTCCGGCGGCTCCCGCATCCTGGGTGTTGAACCCTGACTTCAAAAGACTCTCATCCCTGAGAGGAAGCATATCTCCTTATTTGGCAGATTCTGCGCGAGAAGCGAATAACGGCGGCGAGCGACAGCACAATTTGTGATCTTTGCCAGCCTGCCAGGGAAACCCTCGCTTAGGAAACGCTATATGAGCGATCTCAAAACAATATCCATCACGAACTGCATGAGTCAAACAATAGTGTAACGAGTGGACAACGGCAAGTTCTATCGCAATGTGGGCGCAAGGTGAGACAACGGGTTGACCACCGCCTGATACCCGCCCGGAGTAGAGAGACGAAGAATATGCGACTAGAAAGTAGGAAAAAAGGGTAAAATTCGATTACACATGGAGAAACACAGATCCTTGGGAGTATTCACATTTAGTGATGGCATGCCTTTTAGGGCCCATTTTGACCTGCGACTCGGACTGCCGGTTTGCCTGCAGTCGGCCGACTCTGTCGTGCGTCAAAGGCCGGTGCGACAGGCCGAGGCGGGAGTGCGGCTGGCTCAAACGCTCGGTCCGGTTGCAAATATTGCCTCGGCCGTTCGGGTTCAACTCTGGAGGGAGTGGGTGGTCCCAGATAGGATGCGCCGACATGATGGACTCGGGGCGGACGAATTGGGTGCTGACTCGGCCGTTCAGGATCAACTCTGGAGGGAATAGGTGGTCCCAGATAGGATGCCCCGACAGGATGGGGTCTGGGCGGACGAATTGGATGCCGACTGGGGAGCAAGAAGGAAGGCACTGGGTGGGACAAACCTAAGGGATTTCTGGTCTACATTCGAATATCGAAGGTGCGTCAGATGAAGTGATAATCGAGGATTAGGATGAGATACAGACATGGAAAGTGGCAGAGCTGGGAGGCTGTGAGTGAAAAATCGTATCTTGGGAACTCCCTCCTGGCCCCATAGATCTGTCCGGGTTGTGGTGACGAAAACGACGCTGAGAGACTGAAGCTTGAGACGGCTGCGGGCGAGTGTAGGGATTAATGGGTGGCGGACTATTCGAAGCACGAAGAGGGCTTGGCAACGATGACGGCAGAGGTTGTAGAACGTCGGGGATGGGAGGAGGTAGAGTTCGGTCGAAGGATCCACGGATGGGCTTGGGAGCACGGTAGCTAGTCGGCGACGCCTTGGAGGCCTCGTAACGGGCGACGTCTTCAAGCAATAGTCGAATGGGGGGTAGAATTTCGATCGGCGTCTGTATAGCAGGGGTACCTCGTTAGACGTGATCAAACGGTACTAGGCCCGCCAGTACTGTGGGGCTTACACTAGAATCTTGCATGATGCGAAGATCGACCAGAGTGGAGGGAACGAAGTGTTCAAAGAGGATATAGGAACTTGTTCCGTCGAGGTTGCCTAATATACGAAAGGAATAAGGGGACAAATGGTGGGAACGAAATGGACATCTTAAAATTTGAGGGAAAGGAGACGGTTGACCGAGTGAGCTTGGGGTAGGTGGATCGACGACAGGGAGGCGTCATCGTCGCGAACAAAACCAACACAAACGCTCCTCCTTTCGGCAAAAAACTCATGCTCAAGCCCCTGAAGAGCCACCCTTCCCGTCGTACGTACGAGAATAGCACCACGAATTTGATCGCGGTGAGGCCGGAATGGGAAGGCTCGACACCCGGGAACTCCGTTGCTCGATTCCCCTTCTTTATCCTTCGAAACAAAAAAGAAAATTGTTTGGATACGCATATTCTGGCTTCGAATCGGGCGAGAGTATCGCCATGAGGCGACTCACGACTTCGAGGGGTGGGGGTTCACGTCTCCATCTCCACCAGAACTTTGTCCAGAGGAAATATAAAATGGGTAAAGATGAGAAGGAGGAAAGATAATGGAAATTGGGGTTCGGCCATAGTCCCGGTCCCACTTGTATCTGAATCGGTGGAGCCTTATGAGAATTGACACTTACACATCATAAGACCTGCTGATTATAGCGAGCGTCGACGATTGCATTTGACAGTCAGATCCATCTGTCTCGGATGGGCATGATCACCTTATCACGTGACCCAGGTGATGGTCTTTGCCCGTCGGCGTCGCGCGAGCAGTCTCCCTCCTCCTCAAGCAGCCCCAAAGGGATTGCGTCAAACACCCGGCAACCGCACGCTTTGAAGGAGGCAACCCGACAATATGCCCAAAGCTAGGTGTTGGGCCGTACAGACGACCCGGAGCACCTGGGTCTCCAAGCAAAACACACCCCAACTCGAAAAGCATTAGCCAGGAGTTTCACCAGATTCACATTTTACAAATATTGCAAAACAGAACGGGGAAGGCAAGTCTTCTCAATGGTGAATTCCTCTCGGCATCGTCCTCGCGTAGCTCCCGGCCTGCGGGACTTGGATCCGAGCTTGGACCGACCCTCTCCAACATCCCTTCGTTCCTTCACAGCTACCTCCCCCTACCTTTTGCATCGGCTCATTCTACCCTCATATGTTCCTCTTGAATCGTCTTTTCTGTGCTACCCGTCACTCGTCGGCCACTTGCGCTACAGCCCTTCTGCTTCGTCGAAGATGCTCACTGTGAGTCCGCATTGCCTGCCTCTCTATTCTTAGTCCCCAGACCGTCCTATATAGTGACACTGAAGTTACCTGTCCTTCATTTCTTAGTCCCTCTCTGCTTCGTTCGTTCGATCCTCCTATAGTGGCACTAGAGCGATTCGTCCTGCTACAAGAGGTTCGGCTATTGACCATTCACAACGACTGTCGGCTCCACCCATACACCGCTGACCCATTCCTTTTCGCATAAACTCTTCACATGTAGAGTAAATCGCAAGCAATGATCCTTTCCTCGGTTTCTGTACTTCCCCCCACCTACACCGTGCTACGCTGGATTGCAGCCTGTCACCATGCCTAGTGCCTCCTTCACGACTATCAATGACAGTGGCACAGTGATATACGCTGAGGAAACATCACGAAGGCAAAGCGACGTAAGTTCGTGACTGCTTCTATGTCCTCCACATCCTGCTTCAATAGACGGAATTCTCATGTTTCTTTCACCTGTTCTGTTCTGGCAGGACCTCTAGGGTACTCCTCTCAACTTGACCAATGACAACATCTCCAACAGCAACGGCACCGACACCGACGTCGAGAACAACTCCGAATTTGAAGACTACGGCACCTTCGTCGGAACAACTCGAGCCCCAACCGTCGAGGAGGCGAATGAGCCATGAAAGCTGCGCAAGCTGTCAGCAAGCGTAGAATTCCCCGAAGTATCTCCAAAACCACTAGGAAGGCCTCCATCTCTTCCAAGAACAGAAATACAACATAACATACTTTGGCGTGTGCCGGCGGTGTGGGCGCGCTCGCCAAGCATATAAGGAGTTCCGTGGTAAGTCGTCGGCGATGATCGTCTTTCTTTCCTACATCCCGAGACTGAAATCGATCTGAATGATCTGGATAGGGCCCTCTTGCGAACCGCCATCCGTACCTTCGTACTTCGTTACAGGAGTGCCCTTCCGTGGGATAGAGTGACCGGATCAAAATCCTCATCTTATTAGTAATAGTCGCACCGGTCGGAAATGGATCTGAACTGAACGCAAGTTGCTGAACGGTGGCTTCAACTGCAGTCGGTGAGTGTCCGTTCAATCTTGAACCGCACATCCGCCTCCTTTGTTTACGTCCATATGATGCCGATACAATGTATTTATTTTCTTTCCTGTAGGCAAGGAATTATCAACGTCTTGCGCTCGATGAAGAAAGTACCCCTGAAAGGCAAGGTCTGCGATCATTGCCCTCGTCAACGAATCCTGGCCCACCTTTCTCTGACGGACCGCCGCTCTCTGAGATCTCCCATAATCATTAATTTGTCTTGGCTTTATGAGGGAAACTACTTGACATTACTACCAGATATGTACAAAGACATTTATGGACCAGGAGAAATTTAAAAGCAAGTGGAGATCATGAGAAGAAATGGCGGGTTCTATAGTTAGGGAGCGTGAAGTAAGGCAACGAGATACCAAATGCCTGACAGCCGCCCAGAGTAGAGACACGAAAAACAGGATATTGGAAAGCACGAAGAAAACACGATGAGGAGTATCATAATGGAAAATGGAGAACTTCAGATACTTAACGTATATAAAGCCTAGAGCAGTGGGCGGGCGTGCTACACCGCGGTAGTAGTAGGACGTCTTGTGGTTTATCGCTTCCGCACTGCCGAACTACGCGAGCTCCCCCGTGTAGCCGGTCTCCTAATAGTTGATTGACCGCGACCTGCAGTATTCCTAGTAGTCGGACGACCTTTGACATTGTCCGCCCATTTCAGAAGCCCATCACTGTAGTGTGGCGAGGTGTTAAATGGTCAATCGGTATTGGAACGCTAGCGAAATTCAACTCACTAGCTGCGCTGCCACCTCTGTGGTTCAAGTTTCCAGATGATATATCTGTAGATGATCGGGAGAGCGACATGCTGCTCGTCCTCGGAGCTTTTGCGGATATTGAAACTTCTGTTCCACCTCTTGTACCACTGAAGCGCTTTCAACGCTGCGCCGTCTTCCCATTTCGTCCAAGTTTTACGAGTGAGCAACTTTCGCCCAGGAGGGAGCCTGAGGTCCTCAGGACGACAACGGGTGTAGTACTATCAGGTGAACATATACCGACAGTCAGTCATCACAGAAATCTAGAGACGGAATGTTTCCCAAACTTACTTTTCCGTGCTTGGTAAGTTTGTCATTGATCCGGGGCGCAGCCTGTTTGCCTTGCTTTCCGCAGGTTTGTGGGCTCAGGATTTGATCTTGTGATCCGAGAACCTTCAAGGACTGCTGGTTGAGTGGGGCTGGAACGAGAGGGTACGGAAGACGACTGTCGGCGATCCTCGGGCTGCCTTGGATAGATGCGGAAACCGAGGAGGGTGAGGATGGGCAACGCGTAGAAAAATGGGCAGAAAACAGAGCTTCATGCTCTGGGGTAGGTTGAGGGACTGGCCGAGGAGGTATTGGAGGCGGTCCATTGACTTGGTCCAGTCGCCAATCCATGGCGTCCGCTGGCGTCTCATCTTTATCCTTAGCAAGGACCGTTCGTCTGAGGTGCGAAGATGGAAGCTTCTCGAATGGAGTGGTTTCACGAAGACCCGGTAGCGAGGCCAGAGGAACAGAGTAGGGTGAACTTGAAGGGCTTACGGTCTACATTGAAATCCGAATGTCAGCGATCTGTTCGAAGGCCTAAAACACTAGGGGTTGAAATAATCTACAGACCTCGAGTGTATTAGAGCCCGGGGATAGTAAATGAAGGGAGGAACTTGGAGGATAATGTTCCCGCCGCTTCATGGATTCATTTGGATCATGGTGAGGGAAAGAACCCTGGTGGTCCGGGACGTATGTCCGTCTGTACTGACTCGCAATGGGTTGAACAGGTCGCGAGTAAGGGAGAAGGCGAGGGGCGAGTCGTGGGGCTGACGAGACAGGAATATGAGGATTGAATACATCTGAGGCGGGAGGAGACGAAGGCTGTTTGACAGGGGGATGGGTGGGGTTTGAAGGGCTACGTAGGGGATGAAATCCATTGTCGGCTTCATACCGCTCTACTTCGTCCAACAAATATCGAATCGGGGGGAGCGCGACGGTCGATTCTACATGTGGACGAGCTTGCCTAGTCATCATCAAGCGATGCGGGACTGTCGAGTTTGGCTCTTGCATGGGAGTGAGGACAAAAAAATCGAGGGATAAGGAGATTTGTTTCTGCCGTGACAAAATTCAAGTTGACCGAGTATAAAGAAAAAAGGAGGGCGGTGAAGGGCGGAGCGTGAAATGGAGGTGTTTGGTCTTCCTAATCCAGGGAATTGGGAAGGCAACAAAGGCACGACCACCCCCACTAAAGCTAGATGGCGGCTCTTCCCGTTCTAGGGAAAAGTTATGAGCACGCTCGTCGGGGCCCATCTCGGGGCCCTTACCACAAAGATGCCCGATCAGAGCCGGGACCGAGTGGGAATTCTGGGCTCGATACACGACCGGGACAATCCCTGAAGCTGGCTTTTTTTCTGGGGACACAAGGGGTCCCATTCCCAGAAACGAGGAGTTGCGAGACCAAAAATCCACCGCGTCTCAAAGGCATCTAGTTGTTTCTGTCTCGGAAAAAGCATCGAGAAGAGCTATGGAGCCTACGTTGATCTGGTCTAGGAGGTCGTCAGGGATGGTAGCAACATCGTTTGTCGTGCTTTGACCTTCTCGATTCGTCCACCCCACCATGGGCAGCATGCTCGAGCTTGCTCTGGTCGACGATGGATGTATGAAACAGCTCAGCGATATCCTACAAGAGGTGGTTCGGGCGTCAAGTTCATTCCCGCCCGGCGGCGTTTAGCGCCTGGTCCCGGGAGTTCGATCACAGCGATTCGAGAATGGACCAGCAACCAGCCCCCGCAAGTTACGGAGCCACTTCCACCATACAAGTCTTCAGCCTAGTGCTGGCTTTGCGACCATGGCTCCTGTCCAAGCTTAGCAGCGTTCGCGGTTCGACGCTGCTCAGCTTGTGCTCGTTGACCACCCGTTCAGTTAAAATGGATATGGACCAAGTTTCTTCATCAACATGGGGCGCCCGACCCCGGTACCAAGCTCCAGAAGTCATCCAACGTCACAAAGAATGCAAGCGGTCGCAATGTCTCTCAGCAACGAGTCATGATGTGGCAGATACGGGGATCTTGAACTGCTAAACATTGTGTCCACCTGTCTCACTGGCCATAGTACCAGTGCTCGACCCATCGTCACGGTCCAATAGTTTGGACCTAGAAGACCATCTATTGGTGTTCTGCTGCGAATAAGGCGTCCAAACAGGGACTCCGGTGCTAGGCGCGCTCGCCGTCACGGGTGTGGCTCGAGGTACGCTTCACGCCACGCCGGCTGCTAGCCAAGCCAACACAACCCCAGAGATATGCGGTCAACCACGTTTGGTCATGCAATTCTTCAATATCTTGATCCCAACTTCCCAGCCAAGTGTTCGTCACTCTCTACCCGTCTTGTTTCTACGGCTCTGGCAAAACAAATCCGCCTCTACAATGGCTTCGTGCTGATATCCGGACGGCCCCGGGCCTTGTCTTCCGTGAGAAGGTTTTTGGCACTACGATTGAGATCTGGTTGTTGAGTCGGATTTGGTCCATGGTGTCTCCTGCTGCGGAAAGAGATCTCGAAGATACTAAGTCAACAGCGCAAAGCTGTTTCTAAAGCTCTGAAAGCGAAGTTGCACGACCGTCCCGAATTTACAGTCAATTCCCACCAACCCTCGCCTCTTCCGGCCAATCTCGACAGGCTTAGCGGACGGGATCTTCGAAGATAATGTATTTATGAGAGAATTTACCACTTTCTCGGTCATGGGATGTGTCGTTTGGTTGTGGGGAGGGAGCTCTATACTTTCCAGCTCGTTCCGTGGTGCAGTGCGGTTCGTTGGAGGTGGTGCAGTGCACTACTTGCTGGGTCTCCAGGTGGAGGAACTTCGTCAGCGGTGATAGTCTTGTTCTGAGTCCATTGTTGAGATTCTGAGTCCGTGGTTGAGTGCAGACACCGGCGGCCCTTGTCTGGTTGGGGTGGAGTGGGCCCTACGTGGAGGTTTGATTCTGTTCTGGTCCGAAGGGGAAGACGGAAATAAGCGAGACTCCCGAATCCCCCTTTGACCTTCGACTACAAGAGTCAAGCAGAACCTCACCGCTCGCAAATCCTCAAATCATTATCGACAACGTCTTCGGCGCACAGTTCAATGCCGAGTGGGCCCGACACGCCCAGATATCCTTGCGTCGTGCAGCGCTCGCACAACCGACCCACATTCAATGTGTCTCTTCGCTCAATTGGCACCTCATAGTACAGTTCAACTGCCTTGTTTCTCGGTCCTCACTGGTCATATTCTCGGGGCCCGTAGAATCGTACAACGGGGCGACTGAGCTTTGCGCGGTCCTGTAGCCTACCATTTTGAACTGGCATTGATGACTCGCCGGGACAATTTTCTTGACCGTTCGGCCACCTCACGACCTCCTACGGCTTTTGGGTGAGGCACGACTGAGGACCCACCCGTTGCCTTCCGAGTGCATTGCGCTTCGAGTGCATTGCGTTCGAAGCTCTTCGGTTCATTTCGGAGATTCAAACGAGTTTGATCCCCAGCGAACCAATCATGGACGCAGGGACAGGCCCGAAGACACACGAACACGTTTTACGCAGACTCTCTTGTCGTCGCTGGGGTGTAGCCTGCTATCGTAAGCGTACGCTCTTCGTGTTATTAAAAAATCCAGGTCTCGACGTTCAGGCACTCGGTAGTATCTCCAGAATATTACAATTGGGTTTCCCGCCATCCTGGGGCCGGTACATGCTACGCGTCCTATGTTCCGAGGCTCTCAAAGTAACGAAATGCTATGAAGCGTAAATGGCATCGCGACCGTTCTTCCGTTATCCGGCCCAGCAGTCATGGGAGCTAACATGCTAACCTAGCCTATCCCGGCCACTTCCAGATTCCCTACGTGATCCACTTGCTCCCCTCCTCCATGCCTTGGCCTATATCCACTATTCCCCTGAACAACTCTTGTATGAAACGTCCGGGTTCACAAGTGAGGAGCGTGTTTGGTCTAAAGGATATCGCATGGTCAGAACGAACACCAAGTTTGACGCGGACCTTATCATACCATAGTGAGAGGAGACAACTGGCCTGGAAAGGAAATTTCAGATTCGACTGAGGGCTGTGCAGTCGGAGTCGAAATCTGAACTGGTTGATTTCTCACGGTTGGCTGACCACTAAGCATCGCCCCGCCTCCCCAATACCGTAGAGCTCGCTATTGCCCTACTTCTCTACTAGTCAAGAATGCACCCTATATGGAATATAACTGAGCTTCTTGCGTATATTCTTCTCTTCCTGGACGAGAAATTAGATCTCCTTCAATGCTCCCTAGTCTGTCGAGCATTCTCTGTCGAAGCCATCCGACTCATCTGGAAGGAAGTCGATGACTTCCACAACCTTCTTGGGTGCTTTCCTCGTGATATTGTCTCTACAAAGATGAGTGGTCCTAAGAGCGAACCGGTGCGCACGCTTCCTGAGCTCTGTCCCTTGTGGTGTAGTCCAGTTTCTAACGTGATTTGACAGACTCGAACCTTCTTGCTCCTGGACTTTCCCAACGCCGCCGAATGGAATCACATGCGCTCCAGAGCCAGTATGATCAGGGAGCTTACATTCTCGGACAGTGACAACTACGACCCGCTCCTGGAAGTGATTCAGCGCCATAATATCAACCTCACGTTCCCAGAGCTTATCTCCCTCCACCTCTACGTTACGGTCACCAAGAGATCCCAATCCTTCTTCCCCCTTTTCTCAGCCTCCAGGCTACAGAAGCTGGATATCAATTTTGACGGCTCTAACAATCGCCTCGTAAACAAATCGATGAAGACTCTCCTCGCCCAGGGCCACCCACTTCGGAGACTAGAAATTGGGGCCACGTCCCTGCCCGACGTATCCCAGGGCTACCTAACCCAACTTTTAGAAACCACTCCAACTATCGATTCCCTCTGTCTGATGTTGGAGACGTTAGCTGGCGAGGACATCGTGCAAGCCGCGGCTCGACTTCCCCAGCTTCGGGAACTTGACTTAAAGTTCACCGGCCGCGATGGAGAGCGGACTGAGTATTCACCCGGATTCGAATCGCTTGTTCTACTGGATACGTGGGGGCCATACACTTCAGCCTTAGCGGTTGCATGTGCAGTAAACTCACCAAACATGGAGGAAGTCCACATGAGCCTCATGGGCGAAATCGTTGGACCCCGGGGCAGCCTATTCCAGAGGATCGCTTCGATGGCCAACCTCAAGTCCGTCAGCCTAACCTTCCACGATTCGGGCATTCCGCAGTGGGCAGATGTGGAACCTATTTTATCCTGCCGTTTCATATCGAAATTCTCAATCATGCTCGGTCCTTTCGGATTGGAAGTAGACGATCAAGTCCTGAGGGCCATTATACATGCGTGGCCCAATCTGACCTATCTACGCTTAGGCGGTTTGTATGACAACCCTAGCAGGTTCACAAGACCGTCTCTCTACGGTCTCGGAGAGCTTCTCCTGAGGTGCCCAAGGCTAGAAGAGCTTATCCTCGAGGTAGATGCGAGGGCGAGGCCATTTCGGGTGGAAGTCACAAACGAACTGCGCGCAATTCTCCAGCCGCGCGGGAGGCTATTGTTCGATGTTCGAAGATCCTTGATACTGCAGGGATCAGAGGTGAACATTTCAGAGTTCCTTATGACATTATGGCCTGGAGAGTGTGATGTGATATCCGAGTGGAGAGACGAGTGGGAAGGAGACGCTTGGGAAACAGTTAGAGAGCTGATGCAGCAGAGGGAGTGACCTCAGAATTCTTATAACGCACCGGATAGATATCGCCTTGAATATATTTGTGTATCTTTGATTTCAAGGGTAGCGATTGCGTTAACAGACCGATCGGCTTCGCCCAAACCAGCCCTGTTCACCGTGTGGAATGACCAAGCCGACCAGGATGTGTTATGTTTCTTATACCCTAGCACGAACTGGCACGTCAACATGAAATGGGTGTATCTTGGGACTCTGTATCTATGCGGGCACGTGTGTAGGTCGGGGATGGTCGCCGATCCGCCGGTGGGGAGGTTTCGAGGCTGGGTTGGCGACACGCTTTGGTGGACGGTAAGGGTCTCCGCGTCCAGGCAACTGGCCCATCGACGGCAAGTAATCTCCAGAGCAACGCAGGCGACGAGTGATCTTCACCCATTTGTTAGAGCAGAGCATTGATAACACGAGTGGTCCTGCTTGTAAAAACCACCTCTGCCATCGTTGGACATCCAATCACTGGGCCTCTACGGTCGAAGGTCGTTCATGAATTGAGCCCAGTCCAGCGGCTCCCGGGTCAACCCTGACTTCACTCTCGTCTCAGACAAGTCTATTTTCCCTTTCGGCCGATTCCGCGCGACAGGGGAAAACGCCCCGACTTGGAGTCTTGGCAAGCCAAATTGGAAACCACTGGATAAATTACAAATTCTATCGCGCAATGAGCACAAAGTAAGGCGAATAGCAGAGCTAGCGCCTGACAGTCGCCCGGAATAAAGAGACGAAGTGTAAAGTATGACCGAGTACAAGCGTTAAGGTAGAGGGGTGTGGGAAGCGTAAAAAAGAGATAATCTGATTCTCATGTAAAAAGCCTATATGGGGGGGGGGGGGAAGAAAATGTTACGCGGCTTTTGTAATTTGTTTAGGCTTGTCAGCTGCCGCCTTGCTGGAAGTCACGCATTCTGCAGATTCTCCAGTAGTGGTACCGTCCCAGCCTGCAGGTCTCCTCAGAGTTGGACGTTTTCTCGCGTTAGCCGTCCAGGTCAAGAACCCATCGCTGTAGAGTGGCACGAAGCAAGTGAGATGGTTGTTGGCATTTGAAGATCTGGGAGGTTGGACTTACTAGGTACGCCGCCACCTCTTTGGCATAACGACCGAAATGATATGATTATAAATAACGGGGAGAGAAAGCTTGCGTTCTCTATCCGTACTCTTCGATAAGACGAATGCGGGGTTCTCTTGCTCGTACCAATGTATCGCGTCCAATGCAGCATCCTTTTCCCATTGAGACCACGTTGTTCGCGAGACCTTTTTCTGGTTAGGAGGGTTCGTGAGCTCTGGTTGGCGATCTCGGGTGTACGGCTTGCAGGTGAGAACACGTCGTTTGTCAGTTATCGAAAGATTTGGAAGGCGGAATGAGCTGCAAGCTTACTTTCCCTTTCTTGGTAAGCTTGACGTGAGCACGAATCGGCCCAGGAGCTTCATCTGATGTGGCCTTCCTTCTAGCGTTTTGTGAAGAAATAATTTGAGCCTCCGGCAAGCATTCCTGCGACCTAGATGCGGCTGGCGTCGCTGGGATCAGAGGGAATGGCAGTGTCATCCTGGGGCTTCCTTCGATAGTTGGTGACAGTGGGAGAGACGGCGACGGCGGAGGGTTATACGCCAGACGAAAAGCAAGGAGACTTTCATGCTCGATGGCCGGCTCGACGATACGTCGGGGAGGAACTGAG
Source organism: Tulasnella sp. 408 (assembly GCA_019633405.1). Lineage (NCBI taxonomy): Eukaryota > Fungi > Basidiomycota > Agaricomycetes > Cantharellales > Tulasnellaceae > Tulasnella > Tulasnella sp. 408. The sequence continues at coordinate 14,068 of WSTX01008102.1, forward strand.
GGTATCCAAACTGCTTGTTCGGAGGGAAAATCCATAGCGCGGGTTCGGAAGCCGTCTGTAAATACATAAGGAGCAACTCCTTTGGCAATGGGTGGCGGAAGATGCTCCAGTTGAGGGTCTCTGGCCGGATCGGAGAGCGTAACTGGAGGTGTGATGTTGGACCCCGGGGAGAGCTCTCCGGTCTACATTAGAATTCGATTCGAACATCAGACATCCGCTGGAAAACGTGAAAGAGAGGGCGCAATGAGCTACAGACCTCAGGGGGGTTTGAATCCGAAGTCATCAATGGACGGAATGCGTTGAGAGAACGATCTCTCCATGGGTGACTAGATTCACCTGAATCGTTTTGACACAGAATATTATGAGGGACCCGGAGGTACGAATCTTGGAGGTGTGCAGCGGGGTAAGGGGCCTGTGAATAGGAGGGAATACGAGGGAGAGTCCGGCATGACGATCGCAAAGACGTTGGACGACTATAGACGTTCGAGAAGAGGGAAGGAAGGGTGCGGTTGGTGAACGGACGGATAGAGTTGGGAGAGTTGGGAAAGTGATATAGGGAAGAGTATCGTTTGGCGGCCTCATAGTGTGCCACATCGTCAAAGATGGATCGAATCGGAGGAAGGATGACGGACGACTGCAAAGTGAACCTAGTTAGCTCTACTGAGACCATGGTCTCTGCAACCCCAGACCGCAAGAATATGCTTACCGTGGAGTGCTGCATGGCAGCGAAGACACTGAGATAGAGGGGGGGAGGGAGGGGTTGGATTGGAAGTGCTCAAGGTCGAGGGGGGCAGTTGGATTGGAAGTGTTCAAGGTCCAGGGGGGGACTTGTTTCTGTCTTGACCAGAGCGCCGAGCGGAGGGGACCCGATATATGAGAAGTAGAAAGGCAGTGAATATCGGAGACTGAAATGGATATATTTTGGCCTCGGAATCTAGGGTATGGAAGGGGCTGACCGAGTGGGTGGGAGATGCTGACGGTAGCAAGGCACGACCGCCGCCAACAAAGCTCCACTGACCCCGTTCCCAGAAAACTCACAACTGCGCCCCTACACAGCAAGGCTTCTACTAGTGCTTACGGCAACTGTCCCGTGAATTTCGTTGTAGCAAGGGTGGAACACTTAAAGTATCGACGGGTAAACAACTCAGTACTCGCAAAGGGTCGCTCTCCCGAAGCAAGCACTTTCGAGCCCGAACGGCTCAGCAGCAGCTCAGAGAGGTCCAAATCTGTACATCGAACAAAGAGCAGTAGTGCTGCTTCCTTTGACCCTGGGGAACGTCGGCAGGAAACGGCGCGAAGTTGAAACGCTCTTTGTCGAGCTTTGACCCTCTCGTCTTACTCTCGTCACCTCAAGCAATATTATAGAGCTCGTGGATACCAGCAATAATGTTGTGATTGAGTCCGGTCACTGTCCCCAAAAGGGGTCCGAAGGCGAGGGTCATCTCCATTCGACTACGCGTTCAGCCAGCCATCCGAGAACGGACCAGCAGCCAGCTCCCCAAGTTACGTGTCCGCCGGCTAAGTAATCGCCGTACCACAGGCTTTGCAGAGGATGACATAGGCAATCGAACTTGGGTGCTTAGATCAGCAGTGTCAAGCTCGGTTTGGTCCAACGATTCCTTCAGTCTAAATGGCGATCCACCAACAATCTTCGTCAACACGGCGTACTGTCTGAGGTACAACCATTAAACAGAACATATGAGCCGAGTTTCAGGCGGGCAGGAGTCGACGGTTAGGCCCCGTTCGGGTCTGAAAGAACAAGCCAGCCCTTCCTTCCAAGTCTCGTTTGCTCCCTGAGTACAGTGCAATATCCCGACCGCAACTACCCCCATCCAAATTATTATGCGCGATCTCTCCGGCACCCCTTTAAGCACCAAGTGAGCCCATCAACAAAATGCGCCCAGGTATACTTGTAGGAGCTTGATATGTATGGCCCTTGGTCATAGGCAGTCACATTGCCCACTAAGCAAGCTTTGAAAATCGAGCTTCCTTCAGCCCTCACCCGGCGTATATATAACCTAGCAGTGGCATCGGAGTAATTCATTCCCTCCATCACAGCTTTTATACATACTCCTTCCCAAGTCCCAGCACCCTAAGTGGTAGAAGAGCATTGAGTGCAACTTAAAGTGCGACAAGACATAGAATGTTATATCATTTGGTCGCTAGTGTCGAGGGCAGCACGCTAAGGGAATCAAAACTGACAGGGCTATCGCCCTCGCATCACCCGAAGTCCAGAGAATCCCGCGTTGCTCTACAGCCACTACCTCCTCGAGCATTCATTGGGCCACGAAGGTTAAATCTCATCTCTACAGCGCCAAGCTCGCGCCATCACCACCGTGGAGCTCCCCCTACGCCCACTTTCGATCCACCCCGAAATCCGGCCTTGTATGAGTAGCAAGAGTAAATCAGGACAAAATATCGTTAAATTGTGTTAGAAGGAGAAATTAAAGTCGACAAAGTTGGAATTGCGTGCATCACACTCGTTGGTCGAACTTCCACGACATTAGGGGCGAGTAAACATAGCTGCACCGAAATGGATTCGGCAGAAGTGGCAGTTATTCGTAGAGACTTCCGCATCTACTTCATTTCTGCCACATCAGCAGAGCAAACACTTTGTTTTAGGGAGATTGTAGTACACCATCGCGTAAAGAATAGTTCCGCGGTCGGGGTTGGAATCTCCATGTTGTTGCTTTCACACGGTTCTTCCTCCACAAATTGTTACCATCTTGATCTTGCCCGCTATCATCTTACTTCTCTACGAGTCAAGCATGCACCCCCTTTGGAACGTAAGAGAGCTCCTCTCCCACATTCTCTCATATCTGGACGAGAAGTCGGACGTCCTGCAGTGCAGCCTGGTCTGTCGAGCATTCTCCGTTGAAGCTGCACGTCGCAGATGGAAAGAAGTCGAGGACTTCCGGGAGCTCTTCGGGTGCTTTCCCCGTGATACGGTCTCTATGAAGGTGTCTGGGCCCAGTCCTGAGCAAGTACGTAGCTTTCCGAGTGCTAAGCTTCACCGATGAATTCCGATTGTTAACGAGAT